>CAUYRT010041607.1:0-18256 GCA_963574885.1 Lepilemur ruficaudatus
AATAATGGTTGTACAGATCTGTGAATATACTAAAAATTCATGGAATTGTACACTTTAAACGAGTGAATTGTATGATATGTGAATTATATCTCAATAAAGCTGTTATAAAAATAAAGAATAGTAGGAAATTTCTAGGGAGCATGGTGATCGTCATCTTAACTGAAGCCTAAAAAAAGACAAGGTAAGAATTCTTCTAGTGGTGATAAAGTTTGGAGTTTGTATTGCTGTTGCAACACATTAGACAATTCCTTTGTCTTTTAGATGTTTCAAAGGCTTTCAAAACGTTCAGATAATTATACAGCTCATAAAACAGTGGTTATTGCAAAATTTAAGAATGTATAAAACTAAATTAGTTGATTATGCTTGTAAGGTAAGTATGCTTACTAAGCATTTCTTTAAAGTACATTGTAATTTTAAAAACTACAAAAAATATTGTAGCTTTGGTATCTTCTCAACAGGATCCTTGAACTCCCTAGAACTACTGATCTACCTGAGCCAAAAACTGTATTTCCTTATTAATAATTACTAGATAATGTGGCTTTAAAATATGTTTTTGCTAAATGTTAGCTAAGTTTTGTTGACTCCATGCTGAGAAAGCAGTGTTAATGTACACTGTGAGTCTAGTGGTAGGAATTACCTGTCACATACAACAAGATTTTATAATAAGCATTTTATAACACCGCATCCTTCCAAGTATGATAAAGCCAAAATATGGCTCTTTCCTTACTACATATTAAAAGCAAACTGGCGGGGGGGAAAAGCAAAAGTGTGCAGTGTGTATATGTCATATGTGAAATTTTTCTCTTAAATTTTCACTTTGAAATAAAAGTTTTAATGGTTGTATATTAATTTCTTCACTAGACCCTTACGCAGAGCAGAAGGTGTTGTTTGTGCACTTATTCAACTGAGATTAATAGTATTATAAAATAATTTGACCACCTTAAATCATACCATACTTACGCTATAAAATTATTTTATTTCTATTTCTATAACTGCAAGTGAAAACAGTGCTGTTGTGACCCTTTTCAAGTAAAAAATATATATACACACATATATACTTATATTTTAATACAGTATATATAAAATATATGCATATCTACATATGCATTTATATATAAACACTAATATAGATACTTTAAGTTAGAGACATCATTCTATAAAAACTTTTGTAGACTCATTAGTTTGTTATATGATTATGATGAATAAAAAGTAGCTAAATTGTTCTTTAGGAAGTTTTCCATTTAAAATCTTTGAAAGTAATTATTAAAGTAATGTTTTGCTACAGAGTGCTTAAGTATAAAGACTCTCAATATAAACCACTATTTCATAGAAAAGATATTCTTAATTTAACAAAATCTAGGCATTTAAGGTTTTAAATTTCTCCTTATAAATACCTAACCAATGCATGAAATCATTGCTGATAACAACAACAAAAAAATCCTTAATAATGCAACTAAGAAAACTTAAATGTTCAGCTGGTGTGAATTTAATTAAGAACACAATATTGCCTTAAATCAGTTAAAATTGTGTAACATCCTATTTAATAAATAAACTCAAAATATTATCTTTTTACCAGTGCTGAGTTCTATTCTTAGGGTCATGACATTGATGAGATATTTGTCCTTAAGATCTGTGTTGACCAGGCTAGTGGACAATTACAACTTAAAAAAGACATTTAAGTCTATTTAGATAAAAATGACATTCTATGAATGTAAAACCAGCCATTTTGCACAAATAGCGAAAGAATGCTTATGGGAATAAAAATATTAAATATAACTTGATATAGGCTATTCTTTTGTTTTCCAATAGTAAATTCAGTATAACCAGCTATTAAAAACTCTATTCATTTAAAGTTTCAAGTGCCATAAAAATTTCAAAATTCCCAAAATATATTTGATTGAGCTAGAACATTGTATTAAAATTTTTTAAATGATTATTTGTTGATATTGTACATGGTCATTGAAGTTTTGAGAGGCAGGTGGTAGGTAAACCTTTAAATAAAAGGTGAGAATCCTACTTCCTCATGTAAATTGCTTTATTTGATTTCCACAAAATTGTTTTACCACATGTGCCAAACAAAAACAAACAAAATATGAAGAAGAAAGAGAAGAAGGTATGTCAAAAGGGCACAGGAACCCAATAATTCACTTGAAGAGCCCCCCAGTGGCCAAAACTGAAATAATTCGAGTAAAAAAATAAATAATGATAGTATTAAGTTATGACCCACAGAATAAAATTAATCTGCATGAGTCCCGTCTGAAATAAATAAACAATCAAATTAAAATCAAATGAGGGCTTTACTTCCTTTGGAAAAAGGAGGGAAATATAAAGTCATTATTAAGCAAACACCACAGTAGTAGCTGTTGACAGTAACATCAATGGATGCTAAAATTAGTGGACAAAAGTCTGATGAGAAACAGGATATTTGCATGATCTCAAAGTATTTTCCCACATGTTACTTTACAGTGAAGAACCTAGCAGACACCTTCATCATGTGATCGAAGTTAACATCACAGCAATGGCATATGAACAATATGAAATGATGCACTGAAAAGGTACATCCTCACTTCTGCGGTCTTTTTGCCAAATATTTACATAGCCTCAATGTCATCCTGAGAAGACATCAGGCAAGCCCAAATTGAGGGTCACTTAATAACTGAGTAGTATTCTTCAAACATTCCAATGACATGAAAAACAACAGAAGACTGAACATCTGTTAGAGATTGGAGGATATCAAGGAGGCATGGCATCCAAGTGCAACAAGAAATCCTGTATTGAAAAAGGACAAAAAAAGGACATTAGTAGGAAAGTGGTAAAATTCAAATAAGGTCTATAGATTAGTTAATAGTTTTTTTCAATATTAATCACATGATTTTGATGATTGTACTATGGTTATATAAGATATTAACAGTAGGAGAAGCTTGGTGAAACATATAGAACTCTATACAATTTTGCAAATTTTCTGTTAGTCTAAAATTATTTCTAAGTAAAAGCTTAAAAGATAACATGTCACAGGATAGATAGTCATGCAGTGTACTCATGAAATTTTTGATGCTTATGCTTAGAAACACCCTGTACTCTTGTGTTCTAAAGCATAGGTCAGCAAAATTTCTTTCTAAAGGGCGGTTAATAAATTTTGTAAGCTTTGAGGGCCATAAAGTCTCTGTCTCAAATATTCCATTGTGCTGTTGTAATGTGAAAACAGCTGTAGACAATATATAAACAAATGGGTATGATTGTGTTCCCATAAAACTGCATTCACAAAACAGGTAACAAGCTGGACTTGGTGCCAATCTCTTTTCTAGACTGAGGTCCCAACACGTCCTTTGAATAACAGTTTATTATAATTGTCACAATGCAGTATGGACATTTCTTCTCCTATTCCCAAGGACACTCATTAATAGGGAGCCACAATTATTGATTTTTAAATGTGACAGAGAAAATTTAATGTGTGCCTTAATACGGTTAACTACTGACTTTTCTACCCTTTCCAACTGGTTTGCTAGTTTCTTACTTAACATTATGCTGTTTTAAACCCTATCTGCCTTATTTAAATTGTACTGCTCAGTAGTATAATCCCTTATGTTCTTCCATTGTGATATTAAATTAGAGCGGAAGACATAAATTGGGTTTTGATTGTTTATCCCAGGAAAAATATAACACATGACACTTTAATCATATTTTAATATTACAATAACAAAAACAATTTGGTTTGTTTGCTTTTTCTTCCAAGAAAATGAAAGTAAAAAGTGTGTCAATTACTTACAAGAGAGAATGTATTTAGGGTGTCTAAGGGGACTATAATAAGAATATTTAATTTACATTTTGTTAACTGCTTTGAATAATGGTTTAAAGATCTGAGAAAACTCATGTTTGTACTATACAAGCATGAGTATTTTTACAACTATTTAGGCAGATCTACTTATGTAGATCTCTCAGAAACAGACCCTGAGAACACTATTTGAGTTTATATGAGGGTTGAAGGGAACACCCGTAAGAGTGTGGTGGGAGTAAGAGAAGAAAGGGCAGTAAGGGGTGACCAAGCCAGCCAGCACTGTGGGGAACAGTGCTTAATCCCCTGAAATACTGGGAAAGGCAACCATCATCGTGTGAGGGCTGCTCTGGAGGATGTCAATTCCTTAGCACCTCTGGCCTGCTCTGCTCACAGCAAATCAGGCTCTGACAACAGGATAAAGCCCTCAGGTATAGCGATGAAGGTGCCCGGCAAAAAGGGGTCAGGGCAGGTTGTGCTGAAGGGGAATGTATGAGGGGGCTCAGGTGGGGTTCTGACAACATCTACAATAATATATTTAACTCATGAGGCTACACCAGCTTGCTTTTGATGCTTAGAAAATTTTCAGTGCTATTTTTCATACTCCTTTGTAGCAGAGTAAAAAGCAAATTTGTTTAACCGGGTGTTTGTATTTTTATTTTTTAAGTTCTCTAAAAGCTGACCACATAGCAGCAAAGAGATGTATTTTCCATTTGACATGAAGTTGCTACACCACTGGCAGCCTGTCTCTAAAACTTTATTATATCTTACTTTCCTTGGGAAAGGACTCTCTTGTCGGGAAGGACTGCCCAAGCCGACAATGAAGCTATGCATCCCAGTCAGCAATGTGCTTCAGAGAACCTCTGAGTGGTCCTGCAGCTGGCACGTCCTGTGAGCATCTGAGTGCTGGCAGAAGTAGTGGTCATCGTCTCCTCCAGGCTGGGTTCTGAACTAGAATGCACGTGCCCCGTCTTCTCAAATGCACCAAGGTTTGTTTTCTTAATTAACTGGTAGAGCACAGTTTGCTTTGGATGTCGTAGAATGTCTTTAAAACATATTTGTTTCTGTGAGTGCAATTTATTTCTTCTACATATTTTACTCAAAACTACACCAGGGAGAACAATAAATTAAAAGCTAACTCAATTTGAACCATTAACCTAGGAGGAAATGGCAGAGGAGACAATTTATTCCTTGTTTCAGAAAATAACCATAGCATCCCTGTTTGACTACTAAAGGTGGAGCTGCATGACATATAACTGAGTTTAGATGGGTTTAGATAAAGGGTAAATTTTCCTCTGAAATAAAGTGAGAGAGGATGCAGCATGGTGTTCTGTGCATGCCTCTAGAGATGAGAGAGGAGGCGAGGGAGAGAGAAGAAAAGAATGTTCTAAAGGGTTAGGGAAACCAGTGCCTTAATGGAAGGCTGGAGCCCAGTGAAGAATGTATCTACCAAGAAGTTCCTTGTGGTGGAGATTGGCCAATGAATATACAGGAATAGCGATCGATATCTGACATTCAGTCTAAAACTTGTTCCAGTCTGTAATGCAACTGTTCACTCTTATCCAAAATACTTTCAGTTAAAGTCTTGATGATGAAAACAAAAGCCCTGGTCCGTGGAATCGGGGACATGAAAAGAAGAGAAGGCAGTTGCAGTGTTATACAAGAGAGCAGCACAGCCAGCCGTATTTAGTAACCGGCATGTTTAATTGCAGTGTGGATTGTTTCAGAAGTGGGTATGAGACTAATCGACTTCCCCCCAATAAGGCATCCTACTGAAGGGACACCCATCCCACTTTGTGGAGCTGGCAGGCTCCCAAGGAGATACTGCTTAATAACAGAATGTCAAACATTTGATAAGACAACAGACCTAGACTCTTTTGGAAAAAATCAGTACTGTTAAAATAAAGACTGGAAGGAATGAAAGACTTCTCTTTATTACTTCTTCACAGCAGGAAAACAGCCTCCCAAAAATTGCTTTGAGGCAATGAAGCAGGCAGAGGTTTTTGTAAAGTTTTGAGGATGGAACCTGCCTCCACCAGCAGAAACACTGACAAGAAGAACCAGAGCAAACTCCCAAGCACTGTGGCCTGTACATTTTCAAAATAGGATACCCGGTTAGAATGAGCAAGAAAAAGAAAATAGACCCGTGTCATTTCCCTGAGAAAGATATGAGATGTTATTTCTCAGTAACTTGGCATTAACTTAGGGCAAAGTAGAATTTCCCAACTAAGGGACCTAGGTAAAACTTTCTGAGACCATGGAGATTCAAGGTAGTCCAGGAATATACAAGCTTTCAATGGCAGGAAAGGCTTAGTAAAAGTAGAGCAATAACTTTGGCAAATAGTCGGGCAGAGTTTTCTATTTTTAAATGTCAAATATGATTTAGCAATCCTACCTCTAGAAATCTACCCAAATCAAATGAAGATACATGTCCACAGAAAGCATGCATGCAAATATTGATGGCAGCTTTATTCGTAACAGTCCCAAAATGAAAATGAAGTTCGTGTTAACTGGATAAATACGCTGTGTGATATTCATGCAATGAAATCCTCTTCAACAATAAAAATAGCAAACCACAGATACATGTAGCAATGTGAATTAATCTCTTACACTATGGTAAATAAAAGAAGCCAGACACAAAAGGCTACATACAGTTTGATTCTATATACATGACATTCTAAAAAAGATAAAATGATAAGAACCCAAAGCATAGCAGTGGTCACCAGAACCCAGCTGGGGTTGTGGGAAGGAGATTGACTATAAGGGCATAAAGAAACTTTGGGGATAATAAACATATTTTTTTCTCATTTGTAGTGGTGGTTGCATGGTTGTATGTATTTGTTAAAACTGATGGAAATGTATACCTAAAAAGAGTGAGTTGCATAGTGGTTAATTATATTTCAACACAACTAAATTTAAGAAGATAATAAAAAATGAGAATGTTAATGTACCCCTTGTGGTGTTCTTTTGTGAGAATTTTAACTGATATTATATACAGAAATTAGCTGAGGCTTAGAGAAATTGAGCACTTTTCTTACATTTGTTCTGAATAAATGACAGATGAGAGATCCAGTACTAATTATTAGTAGAGCTTATTAGGTACATATGGGAAGACGTTGGATCTCGTCGCTCTTAGAACTGATTTTTATAGATGCAATTGCATGTTACTTTACTGTGATTTCACAGGAGAAAATTTACAATAATCCCTTTACAAGCTTCCTAATATAACACCCACACATATACTCACCCTCAAATGTGTGTACTTAGAAACCTTCCTTGCATTTATTTAGTTTGTCCACCAGATGGCATTATTAGTCCACATGCTGTCAAATACTCTTGTAAAAGTTCTCGTAAAACTTTGACATCCTTTATTTATGCTGCATTAAGTTAACTGCCTTTGTTCTTATATATGTTGATATTCCTTTTGCTCTTCTCAAATGAAATGTTACTGAAAAAATCCAATATGTTAATCTGATTTAACCACGTTACCTTGGGTGGGGTATGGTGAGCCAGACAGGGATCAAGAAAGATAAACCAGAGTGTTAGAATTCCGCTATTCTCAGCTTCCTGGGAGAGCACAGGAGGCCACCCAGGGCCATCAGGAGAAGCACCTGTTGGTCGCTAGGCAGAGAGAGGGAGAGGAACTGCGGGCAAGTCCCTTTCTTGTGGTTTCTGCCAGAGGAAAGGGCAAGCAGGACAAGCAGTGTTAGGACTGGCTATTCTGAATAATTTCAGTGGGCTCTGGGGCATAGGGACTGGCCCTGGTTGTCTAGTATCTGGCCCTGGGAAGACAAAGAAGATGGTCTGGGCTGTGGCCTTTATCAGCTGCTCAAGAAGGAAACTGACCAGCTTCTAGCCAGGACCTCAAAACTGGGTTAAGACCACACAAATAAGCCACAAACAAAACACAAAAGAATGAAAACAAAAATTCTTGTGTTATTATAAGTATCTTTTAATTTTGGAGGCAAGTTGATTCATGTCTTCTACAGATGAGAGTCATGAAGAGCTTTTTCTTAGTAACTTGTTGAATATTGATTGTCTTTTTATTCACCCCTAAGGTTATAAGGAATTTGGGCAGAGAACAGGAAGTCACCTCTGTCAAGTAGTGTTTTGGGAATGAGAAGGGTAAGCCTGAGTAGTTTCTGCTCCTAGGTGCTGGTGTAGACCATTTACCTCTGTGTCTTATTTTCTTTATGTAGAAAAATTAAAAGATTAAATTAGATAGCAAAGATTTGCTCCTTCATTAAGTCATAGTGTTTGATTCAGCAATCTTTAAAGAAGGGCCTGGAAGAATGGTAGGAGAACCTATTCATGTCATGCTGGTTAGTGGAAATTATGTTACGTTTTATATCACAAAAAGCAAATATTATGGGTTCTGATAGTAAAATGATTTAAAAAGAGGGCAAAGGGACATAAAAATTCAAATGAAAGGATGAGAACAAAAGGCAGCACATATAATAAAATTTGAAAGCCTGGAAGCGGGAGCCCAAATCCATATCAATACCCCCATATCTTATAACCCACCCCAAATCAGAAAGGGCACGTATTCCCATGCAGAAGTAAATAATCTTCAGGCAAGAGTGTTTGCTCTGAAACCCTCCACTACGGAGGTGCTGATATGGGGAGTTCACATTTATCCCACCTGTGAGTCAGGCTGGGCGAGATCTCAGAGATTTGACCAGAGAAGCTGTTCTGCAGCAGCTCTCAGGAATACCACTGGGGGAGTTGCCCGTGACAAAGAGACAGGCGTGTCAACCAGGCAGACTGATTGGCTTTAATTCAACAAGAGTCGAAAAGAAAACGTAGAAACATTATTTTAGAGATACTATTATATTGAAAGATACCAGGGGAAACAGGGGAAGCATTATCACAACTTACAAATAGAAAGGTGGTCCAGAAGCAGCAAGATAAATCCAAGCAGAATAAATTGCTTACCTAGTTCCGGGAGTTAACGAAAGGCATCAGAAAGCACATTAAAACATGGAAAATACTAAGCTTTTCTGTTGTTATTCTAACATTCATGTTCCCTCTCTTTTTGCTAGTTTGGGACAAAAATAAAATTAGAATTTATTTTTCTCTAAATTAAACTTTCCACATTCTAAAAGTAGAATAATGATTTGGGAATAAATTATGTAGATTTGTATTTTAGCATCTGTTTACAGTCTACTTGCGCTTTCAAATTAAGCTAACGGTTTTGAAACTCTAGGTTTGTTAGCATCTCTCTTGTTCTTCATGTTGAATCTAAATGCCACTTTTCCCTCATTCTCTACTCTTCTTATTTATCTCTATTAAAATTATTATATTTTGTTATAAATATGTTTTTATGACTATGCTCTTTACTAGGTTATCAATGCCTAATATACTGCCTGTTTATCATATTATATTTCCTAAAGTCTAGCATAGTACACGGCATACAGTGGGTAATGAATATGTGTTGAACGAATGAATGAAAATTCATATTTTGATATTCTAGGAGAAGAAATCGGGGAGGCAAGAAATGGGAATTGGATAAAATATCAAAATCAGATTATCACTGGAAAAAAGTGACCCTGATCATTGCAATACCCTCTCCCAGAGTTTCATAACCAATTTTTACTAGGGAAAAGAATGATAACCAGGAATGAGAAGCCAAGATCAAGTAGTTTAAAGTATCAAAAATTAGAGGTTCCTTCTATTTAACAGAACAGTGAAAGCATTGAACTCAGATTAGAGTATAATTAATTGTCTTGTGAAAGATAACCATAAGAGAAATCTTACTGGAGTGCCCCAAAACTCCCAAGAGTAAAAGACATGCAAAAAATATACAGAAAAGAATTCAGTAATAGCAACTTTTTGTACATTTAAGTGTAGATTTCCAGTTTATTTTTATAATATTTTCCACCTTTACTTTTTAATTATATTTCACTACTTACAGTTAGATATTGAAATTTTAAAATCATTTAAAATAGTTTACTGTGATGATACGTAGATTTTGGTTTTGGCTAAGATTTTTATTTTATGTTTTTTATTTAGCTATCAATAATGAACGAGTGACTCCAAGTAAATTAAGAATAGATGCTGCAGAGGTTGCACGTGTATTGCAAATGATGTTCCAGGCCCTTCCCCTCTAAATTTTATACTAAGGAGAGATAGACGATGCTATTCTGAAAATAAATGATTGAGTTCATAGTTTGGAACTCATCAAAGAAGAAACACAATAATGCCAGTGATGAAAGATAGAGGAGAGGTTAGTTTGTCAATGAGCATATTTTAAAAATAAGAAATGACCTTTCAAGGGTATTGGTCAATTGGGAAATCCAAGAAAGGCTAAGATGTATTGTTTGAATGTCTAATTTATGTCACAAATCCCTTGGATTTCTTACATCACCTCTGACAATATTTTATTTTTCATTCCGTATATCTTAAATGTCTGTTTTTCTCATGTCTTCTATATCTGGATATTTCTGTACTTGTGGATCTTTCCCCCAATATCTTCATTGCTTTTTGCTGAAACCAAGACCAAATAATACATGCATCTTTTAAAGGACAATAGTTCTGCAGTTGCAGAGTAATTACTTTTCCAACTTCCACACTAAATTTTCTTTTAAAACACTATCTGTAGTGTGAAATTGAGTGGACATCTGATGGAGCTCAGCCTATTTATTTCTCCCCTCAAAAAATCATTAAGTTTTAGTCACATTGAAAGCTGTACTGACACATTAAATAACGCATTCCATTGCTCTAAATTGCTGTCCTACCTACACATTGTCCAGGTACAAAAACCCCTCACAGTATTTCACATTTTGAGCTGGTAACTTTGAACACTCTCACACACACACACATATACCAGGTGCAAAAACACCTCACAGTATTTCACATTTTGAGCTGGTAACTTTGAACACTCACACACACACACACACACCCCACT
This sequence comes from Lepilemur ruficaudatus, assembly GCA_963574885.1. Lineage (NCBI taxonomy): Eukaryota > Metazoa > Chordata > Mammalia > Primates > Lepilemuridae > Lepilemur > Lepilemur ruficaudatus. Next base: position 10,680 of record CAUYRT010041607.1, read on the forward strand.
TTATTATTAAGAGATAATAGCAACCCAAAGCAGAGAACAATTTTGACTTAAAGGTTTGGCTTTTGGGGATACAATAAGTAATTCTTGTGATCAGTCAGGAATGTTATTGGAAATTGAGTTTTATTAAATTTGGTACCAATTGTCCAACAAAAGTGCTTGCTACATTATAATTTATTTTGTCTTAGAAAATTATCTTAATTATGCTTAGAAAATGTTAGCACTCTGGTTGACTTTTAATTAGCATATTCCAAAAAGAGAATTTAATCCAAACAGGGAGATAAGGGTATTGATTATCTGCCTCCTGTGCCACGGGGTCAAGTATAATGTAGATGCTGTTTGTATTACTATAAATTCCTAGCAATAGCACTGAAATCTGTCACTATTATTGATTCCTGCCTTAAAGCCAATGCCCATTGATTTGAGCAGAAAAATTATTGGGATGGATTTAGCACTTGCTTGCTGTGACTTGTAGTCGATACCTGACCTATTGAACAGCCATTCATAATATTGCACTTTTTGCATACTTATCGAAGTACCCAGCATGCAAAAAGATACAGTGGATGGGCATGTTAGAATTGGCTTACAGACCACCTGTCCTTGGCAGTTATTTTCTGATGGATTGCCAGGGAGGCTGGATGAAAGTTGTGCATAGGTGTGTGGGTGTGTTGTGGCCTGAATGCAGCAAAAGCTGTAATATATGAAATATTATCGTGGAAGTATCTGAAATTCGTAAGAAAATCCCCAGAACATTAAAAGCATCAGAGTATAAGGGACTCTCTCGATTCCTACAGACAACCGTAGAAGTAATTAGAATTATAGGAAGACTCTGAAAATATGGATAAAATTGAAAATTCAACTGACATGGATCTGAAAGCTTATATTTTATGACCTTGGAACTAACTGGTAGTTTTTGGTGTGTCCCTATTTTCCGTTGTTAAACCTGTTGCTGTTACGTGCCTTCTCCTGGTTATGCCCGCCTGATGCCCACCTGAACCTGATTTTGCAGCCTCCGATGATTCTGCACAGGAGAAAAGAAAAACATACATTCTATATTCGAGAAAAGAACCTCAGGGTGATTCCAGGGCAATGAGCAGACTTCAAATCTCACGGCCTCATTTACATTGCTCCTGTGATTTTCTCGTTTCTTAAGGGCAGTGTTAATTGAGAAGGAAAATTAGCTAATCTTGAGCAAGTGCCTTTGTCTCTCAAGATTCATATCACTAATTTGTATAATGATGGTCCTGATTTAAATTATCTATCAAGTTCTATTAAGTTATACTAATTCATAGAACCCCAATTTAATTTTATTAGTCATTCAATAAATTCCATCATGGATTGGGATTTCCGGGCTTACAGTTGCAGACAGTTTGTTACCTATGAAGCACTTAGGTACCTGGTTGATAAATATTTGAGTTGAGCTTGGCCTGCATCTTAATGAATCATGTTCTCAAATATTTAACAATACTGACTTTGGTTGTTCTTGGATGATTTTCACTCTGTATATCCCAAATGTAATATTCTTCCTGGTTTCATCCTTTTAAAAATGACCCTTCTTTTTTTATCTTTTAGTAAAAATTCACAGAGTGTGGAGGCATTGATCAAAGGTCAGTCTCTAGAGTTAAGCAACCTTCTTGAACACCCAGTTCCACCATTTAGTGACTGAATTTTGGTAAGTCATTTCATATTTCTAAGTATATTTTCTCATCTGTTAAAAGAAGATAATAAAAAATTGTGAGGCTTAAATATTGTTTTACATGTTAAGTGTTTCATATATTAAATGTTAACTGTTTCTTTTCCATTAATATTATTATTATTATCCTTACTATTATTATCAGTTACCTGGTTCCACCAAACAGTGGTTCACTGCTAGTCAGTTGGCTATAAGTCTTAACAATTTGACTTTTTCGTTTTAATTCTGAAGTACTTTCATGTTCCAAATTACTCTGCCTTATTTTCAGAGTCAGAAGAGGTAAAATGTACCCAGACCATAAAGCTGAGCATATCCCCGTAAGTGCATCAGACCAAAACTACAGAGACCTAGAGAATGATTGTAAAATGTTGTGTGAGCTGGAGAATAGTACAGTGTGTGTTCATTTTCTATTCCTGCATTACCACAAATTTAGGAGCTTAAAACAGCCACTGTTTATTATCTCACAGTTTCTGTAGGTCAGAAGTCCAGGCACAGCAAATTAAGTCCTCTGCTCAGGATTTTCACAGTGGAAATCCAGGTTTGGGCCAGGGCTGTGGTCTGATCTGGAGTTCAGGGCTTTCTCCCAAGCTCTTTAGGATTGTTGATAGAATTAATTGAGTACCTTGTGTTGTAGAAAGAAGGTCCCTGTTGTCTTGCTGGCTGTGGGCAGAGGAAGACCGAGGCTGTCCTGACGGTGCCCTCAGCATCACTGCCCGCTTTGTTCCAGGCCCACTGCAGTGTCTGTCTGATGCTGCGTCTCGTGTCTTTCAAGGGCTTACCTGATCAGATCTCACCCAGGATAATCTCTCTCTTGATGAACTCAAAGTCAACTGATACGGGCCTTAATTATATCTGAAAATCTCCTTTGCCATATAACATAACACGACATAATGAAAGGAGCGAGGCTCCGTCATATTCACAGGTTCTATCTCCACTCCGGGGAGAGGATTACACAGGCAGTGAGTGTCTTGGGGACTATCTGAGAGTTCTGCTTCACAAAGTTTTGCTTGTGTGACAAAGGCATTAATGAAAGGTTTGATATTGGATGGGCTTGTCAATAATGTTTTCATGGAAGCAAGCCGTCACATGCAAGATGTTGAAATAAATCTAATTTAGGATTATAGAGAAGATTATAGGATGGCAATCCACGAGTGAGTGCAGAGCAAACAAAGGCTTGCTGTGGAAGTGGATGAAGAGTGATAGAAGAGGAACAGAGATGAGACTGCCCTGCGCAAAGAAAGGAGTAAGGGAAAGTGAAGTTCAAACACCCGATCAAGTCGGTCTATAAGATGGCGGTCTCTGGCCCAGCTAGAAAGTAGGACTTCCGTAAATTTGTATGAAAGAGATGCATTTGTGTTTCCTACATACTCTTAATCACAAAAGGGGAATATTTTCAAATAAATTATTCCTTAAGATATGTAAAGAGAAGCTCATTAGGATGATTTGTGGGTTTTTTCCCTTTTAAAATGAGGTAAAGACCTCAAGAGAATAAATGAGTTTAAAATACTTCATTTGTAATTAAATAGCTTAAACATTTATGTAACCTCAGAGAATGAGATAAAATAATTTTTTAGTTTAGAAATGTTAGATAAAAGGATAAAACAGGCTAATTTTATTACATATACATAAACATTCTGTATGACGCTCATGTTTGAGAGACATTTACAGTGGATACATATAAGAGATAGAGAGTTAATAGTTTTACATGAACTCATCATATGGTAAATAAAAGATAATTTTTAAAAAATTTAGTGTAAGATACCTTAAGGGGGCATGAATTGAGCATAGCTACTATTTTCTGAATGTTTGTAATATACCAATGGGCCCAATGCTTTATATCCATTATCTCCATTTTAATGCTTAGTTGATATTAGTATCTCAGTTTGGTGAATAAGAAAATTGACTGAAGAGCCTTAGTGCCTCAGATCACCACGAGATCAGCGAGTGATAGAGTCCCTCCCCTAGCTGGCCAGAGGAGACTGAAACTAAGACCTGTCTTCAAAGCCTGCCCTTCCGCCTGTCTGCAGGCCCCCATTAAAGGGTGATTAAGAAGAAGGACATTCAGCTAAGTCTCACATATGTAAGGTAAGATGCTTAATTTATTTATTGATAAAACAATTTTAAATGAGAGACCATTTTCATTTATCAAATTATAAATACTTTTTTCCCCTAACTTTAATTAGTGTATTTCTCAGCTTAGCTGGTCTTCAAATGACAATAGATTCAACAATTACCTCATTTAATTGCCTTGGTTTATATTTTGAAAACATTAGTGCAGTATCAGGTAATAGAATTTCTAAAATCTAGCATACTGACTGGTTTTGCCTAATTTTCTTTGATCACCGTGAAATTTGAGAACATTTTTCTTAAAAACTTTACAGACATGCTTCTTGGGTCAATGCTGAACAGAGTAGCTTGTGAGAGTTGTTGATCATCCAGTAATCCTAATGATCAGGGGATAAAAGATTTCATATTTTGAGTACAAATTCTTTATTTGGGAAGTGATGCCAGGAAAAGCTGGCAGGAGAGTAGGAAAATGATTCAGAGAAGAAGGATAAATAAAAATGGCATTTTAAACCAGCTACCACTGGGGAACTCTGCAGACAGAGTAGAGCATGTGCCTCTCAGCTGTCCCCCCCAAGAGGGAAAGAAACCAGGATATTGATCACCAACTCCCATTAGTCTTTGGGTGAGATCCGTTTCAATAGGATGCTAATTCTCTGATGCTTTGAAAAGCGTAGCAAAAACATTCAGCAGGTGTCTCCGGACACCAGAGAACACCTTACACAAGGAGATGTACACCCTGCCTAGCCAGTGAGTGATGTGTACACTAATGGTAGGGTTAAAGGATATGGGTGTAGTCTTGACACATATTTCACATATTTTTAATAATATTTTTTTACTCTTTGGTTTTGAGTTGCTTCTGTGTTATGACTAATTAAATTATGGTATGTAAAGAATGGCACATCAAACATTACAAAGCCATCATTTAGTGATGTTTATGAAGATTATATATTAACATGAAAATGCTTATTATGTAAATTTTTAAAGTAGAATCTGTGTTGTATATTCATATTATATATGGAATAGGTTTGTAGTTAAAATACATACAGGAAAATCTAAGAAGAAAATACAGTAAAAAATGTATAGTAGTTGTCTTTGGGTATTAAATTTTCTTCTACTTTTCAATATTTGTATATTTCCTTAAATATGTAGGTATTCCTTTTATATTAAAAATAAAAAAATAAATTCAATTTTCAAGACTAGTTTAGAAATAAATTATAAATAAACAGTTTGAGAAACGTGGTGATTATTTCCTTAGTGATAAGCTCAGATTGTCTTCCCTGGGCTGGTGTGTGACATTTGCATGTCTGGGCAAGAGCACAAACAGGGGCCCAAGAACAAGGGATCTAAATGTTTAAAAGTTATAAATCAAACTTACAAGCCATTAAGTAAAACATATTTGTTGATTGAATATGTATTGATTTAAGACATTTTATTTAATCAAAAGAAAATTTAAAACATTTGTTAATAAAAACAAAAACAAAAAATAATGCAAAGCCAGAAAAGGTAAATTACTCTGTGTAGTAGCTTTTTGAACCTTTTATCTATCCAGATATCACTGAAGAACAACAGCTAATATAAGACACTGTGTGAGATCTTATACAAAAGTCTTTTCTGACCTTCGCCCAGCATCTGTGTCCCTTGGATCTATCCTGATGAGAGTATTGAGTCCTTTTTAACATTTCCGTTAAGTGCCACAGTGAGACATTAAGTGGGCTGTATAAAACTGCGATGTGTTTTTTAATGCAACAATTGGCCCTAAGAAATTGAACTTAAATCTACCTCAAAACAATGAGTCTGTTTAACCTCTTTAGAAAAGAAAGCTCCACGGTTTTTGCTTCGTCATTTATTTAAGGCTATCTGTGTTTGTAACATATAAACAAAATTTAGGTTGCATAAACTCACACATTCAGACGTATACATACATGCACACAGTATGCACATGTTCTATTTCTACCATATGATCAGAGTTAGTTAATTTGTTAGTTAGCCAGATGGATAGATAAAATATCCCAGTCCCCAATTTTAGCCAAGAGTGGATACATGGTCACTGACCTGTGGATGCCCTCAGTTGTCCAGCCATGCCAGACACAAGAGGGTCCCCAATTCCATCAAGCTAATGAAAAGCCAGCCCTTTGCTCAACCCAACAAGTGATAATTGTCTTGTGTAGACTCACATCTTCTTCGATCTGGGTATCCAGAAAACTTGATAATTGTTACCTTTTTTTGAAGAAAGAAAACCATTTCACAGCACCATTTGAGGCAAGCAGTACATAAACATTTTTAGATGCTGATCAATTGGCAGGATTTTTCTCCTGGGCTATGAGGAAAGAATCCTGGGGTACCAGGGAGCTTGTTACAGATTTCCCAATTGCTTCACATTGCTAGACACAAAGTTTCACGTAAGATATTGGGTCAGAAATGTCCCTTTTTGTGCTTCAGTAGCTTTATTTTTTTGAGGCTATTAGTGTAGGGAGAAGTTATTTCAAAGTGGCATTTTAAAAGAAAAAATGTGACTGCATTGTAAACAGCATTTAATTTCCTACGGAATAATAATATTGTTCAAACATGGTAATTATCTCAAACACTGAAAAAAATTTAGCAATCATTAAACAGGTCTCAATCTTTTGATATTAAATAGATGGGCAAGATCCAAATAGCAGAAATAATAAAAAACTTTCATAGTTGGCACAACATTTTTTTGTTGTATCAATATTTCAAAATCCTACGAACAATTATAAAAATCAAAGTAACAAATTATAAACACTTAAGCTTGAAAAAAGCATGAAAAGAATTACTACATATCCACAATGGGAATGAAAATGAGGGTCAGCCACATATTTTTCACGCAACATTATTTGTTCTCTGGGCTTTCTACATCATCAAAATCAGAATAAATGAAGTCAAGAACATTTCCGATCATTGCCAAGAAATTGCTTTCGGGTGTCCAATTTTCTGTTGTTTTTATTTTAAGCAAATAAAAAGAATTTGTTATGTTTCTTCAATTCTAAAGTTGTTTTCAACTATATTTACTGTACAGTGTTTGCAACAAAGTGTCTAGTCTACCAAATATGTAAGTGTTTATTTTAATTTAATGTGGTATTTAATTCAATTAAGAGTTCCGTGTAAGGGTGAGCTGATTTATGATTTATTCTTTTCTTTTTGACAGATTTATTGAAGTATAATTTACATTGCATGCCATTACTCCATTTTAAGTGAACAATTAAATGATTTTTAGTAAATTTACCAAGTTGCACAGCTATTCACATAAATCGGTTTTAGAAGATTTCCTTCCCCCTATTAAGTCCCCTAATTCCCATCCCCAACTACATTTCAAGCATGCTCCTCCCCATCACAGTGCTGTCCACATCCCTCAACTGTGGCTCTACCCCCTAACCCCCGAATCCCTGGTGGACACCACCACCATTTGAGCACCGTAGTGTTAAGTACCAATTTGATGGCGAGTACATGTGGAGCCCATTCTTCCAGTCTTGTGTCACCTCATTTCGAATAATGGGCTCGAGCACAATCCAGGATAATATAACCAGTGCTAGCTGACTGTCGTTTCTTAAAATTGAGTAGTATTCCATTGTAAACATATACCAAATTTTAATAATCCACTCATGAATTGATGGGCACTTGGGTTGTTTCCACAACCTAGCAATAGTGAATTGTGCTGCCATAAACATTCGGGTGCAGATGTCTTTATTATAGAACGTCTTATGCTCTTTTGGGTAGATGCCTAATAATGCTATTGCTGGATCGATTGGTATTTCTATTTTTAGCTCTTTGAGAAATCTCCAAATTCTTTTCCACAGAGGTT
>CAUYRT010041609.1:0-26992 GCA_963574885.1 Lepilemur ruficaudatus
ATGTACTCTCTGGACTACTTTGATAGAGTAGGTTTTTGAATGTAACAAGATAAGTCAACTTGAGTGGTAATATATTTTGGGAAATCAGCTCACTACAAATTGTGACTGTAAACATTGTACTGTAAATGTTTTGTAGTTTTCCCCCAATAAAATTTTCGGAAGGGAAAAAAAAAGAATATCAATACAATTAGATGGTTTATTTATTTATTTATTTATTCATTCATAATTTACATCTTCATTGTTTTTTTTTATTTCTTCAAATATTTATTTAGTGTGTAATTTAGGTCAGGGCTATGCATGGCAATGGATGGATATTTAGATAAATGGAAGGAAGGATGGATGGGTGGATGAAAGGTTAGATTAATTGAACCATAGATACAATGTGGCACCTTTGTTGCATAAAGAACTTTATCATCTAAATGGGTAGATTTATTAATAAAGTTTTCAATCTTTATTTTATATTCCAATCTATATGTAATATAGATAATATATATAAGATATGCAAATACATGTATTCTAGATTTATTTGCTTCAAAACATTATTTGCCAAACTTTACAGCATGCTTTTTTTTGTTCACTTTCCATTTATCAGGAATCACAAGTAAGGTCTGTTAAAACAACGAAATCTCTCAGCATGTTTATTTATTATTTACTATGTTCCCAGCATTCTGCAACACTAGCAGTGATTATTCAAACATGCATAAGGCAAACCCTCCTCCCCAAATCATACAATTTGCAAGACTATAGTCAAAGCATTTTATATATAAATATATATATATTCCTATTCTGAGATATTAAAGTTCTGAAGTCTCCTGTTAGTCAAAGGGTACAACGTTATAGTTATATGGGACAAAAAAATTCTGGAGAACTATTGTACATGATGGCGACTCTAGCTAATAATGTATTGTACACTTTAAATTAGCTAAGAGAATATATCTTGAATGTTCTACCAAACACACAAAAAAATTGACTATGTAAAAAGATGGACACATTAATTGGCTTGATTCTAGTAATCAGTTCATTATGCATAAGTGTATCAAAATGTCATGCCATATGCTTTAAGTATATGTAATTTCAATAAAAATTTTAAAAAGGAATAAAATAAAATAGAATTCTGACACACACAGAGGAGACCTTTTGAAAAACATCACAATCTAATCACACAGAAATATATATTTGACACTACCTATATTTATCTCAATAACCAATTAAAATATTCATATTATATTATATGTTTATTTCTGCCAATGTGTTTGAAGAACAAGGCTGCAATAAAGTCTCTGTTCTCAGAGATGTAAAATTTTACTATGGGCATCGGGCAGATGGGAAGGAGCAGGAGGGGATGGGTATATACATAAATAACGAGTGTGATGCGCACCATCCGGGGGATGGACACGCTTGAAGCTCTGACTGGGGGTGAGGGGCAAGGGCAACATACGTAACCTAAACATTTGTAGCCCCATAACATGCAGAAAAAAAAGGAATCCTAAATTTCTAAATTCAAAAAATAAAAGTATATTTTATTGCTGTCTCAAAAAAAAAATTTTACCATGGAAATATGTCTTATGACAGAGAACACATGACCATATATGTCCATAGTTATGAAATGGATATTTAGAATTAAATAAGAAGTTTATTACTCAGTATAATTTTCTTACAATTTTATATCATAACTCTAGCATTTCACCTAATTTCAAATATTAATGGCAAATGATCTACTGTTAGTTACATATAATTTGAGATCTCAATTTTTATTCCTTAAATAAAAAATATCACATACATTAATTAAATAAAAACTGCGCAGAGCTATTTCTTATTAATATTGGTATATCTATCAATCAAATATTCGTCATATGAAAGAAATGTTTGAATTCTGAATGTAACTGAAATGTAGGGATTTTTCACTTTGTGGTTCATTTGTTTTCTCTGACACAGTAAAAATCGATAATTTCTTTCTACTATTCAGCTAGTCTCAAGACTTTCAAAATTTATTTGAATGGCTAAGAATGTTTCTATAATATTTATAATCCCCAAAAGTACAAATTAGCATAGTCTACTATTTTGATCATTTAAATATTTTTTCTATTAGTACCTGAAGATAGTTATTTTGTTTTCATTTTTTACCAATTATTACATAATTAGATTATTAAAATTATTTACCCAAATTAACATTCATTTTCTTTTTTAAAAATGTTATTTCAGGGAGAAAACAATGGGTATTAAAATTGCAAAGAAAATCTATTTTTATGTATCTGTTAGATGTGGGCATAGTTAGAAATCTAGGAAAAGGGGATTTCATGAACATATCTCTAGATGCAAATTGAGATAAAATATATTTAATCTGATAATATTTCTGAATATTTTGGCCTTAATCTTTCTCAGTGGCTATAGGAAGTTGGCTAATAGTTGCTCTAGATTGTCTATGAGGGCATTGTCATGGCAACCTCTACATGGATTTACTAACCTATTAGTCTATGAAAATGGTGTCCCAGAGAAGGTGTGAAATAAATTCACTCTTGACAGCTCATTAAACAGGTAACTTTTAGGAGAGATGTGTATTGAGATGGCCGAGGGAACTTTAGACTATTTCAAAGTGCTCAAAGCTTAATGGAAGAAGAATAAATGTTATTCCAAAATAATCATCTGCTATATAAAATCTGTTGCATATAGATTACTACTAATCTAAAGTGCAATTTTCTTGGATTTATATTTACCCTAATAATTAAAAGCTAGAGAAAAACTAGGTCTGAGATTAATGGGGCATCAAAATCGTATTTTTGTTACTTCTTAATTTGCTTTAAAATATTAAATGCGGTAAATTGATTCTATAGATTCAAGGAAGATTAGTAATATCAAGATTCACTTAAGATATCATTTTAAGAAAATTTCATTTTTATGTTATTTTTTTAAATTTCAGCATATTACAGGAGTACATATGTTTAGGTTACGTATATTGCCTTTGCCCCACCCGAGTCAGACCTTCAAGCGTGTCCCTCCTCGAGACAGTGCACACCACACCCATTAAGTGTGTATATACCCATCTCCTCCTCCCCACTCCCATCTGCCCAACATCTGATGAATGTTATTACTATATATGCATTTAAGTGTTGATCAATTAATACCAATATGATGGTGAGTACATGTTTACTTGCTTTTCCATTCTTGTGATAGTTCACTTAGTAGAATGGGTTCCAGCTCTATTCAGGATAATACAAGAGGTGCTAGATCACCATTGTTTTTTGTGGTTAAGTAGAACTCCATGGTATACATATGCCACATTTTATTAATCCACTCATGTATTGATGGGCACTTGGGTTGTTTCCACATCTTTGCAATTGTAAATTGTTTTGCTGTAAACATTCGAGTGCAGATGGATTTTTTATACAATGTCTTTTGTTCTTTTGTGAAGGTGCCCCATAATGGGATTGCTGATCAAATGGCAGATTTTAAACTTTAGATTTGCCTTGGTGTTGAGTGTGCATCAATGGTTAGAGCAATGTTAATAAAGTTTACTGTTATTGAAAGGCCAAAATTACTTGGATTCTAAATTCAATCAACTCCTTATGAATATTAACAGTTTTATTTTCAAACATATCTAGCATTTTTATCATATTCCCTATGAAAATTAACAGTTTTATTTTCAAACGTATCTAGCATTTTTATCATATTTTTTTCATACTTGCATTCATATAAATTTCATTTAAAAAATTTGGAATAGTATAAAATTGATTTTCTAAACTGGTTATTATCTCTATTATCATAAAGTGGTGAGTTAGTTTTCCATATTTTGTGTATTTACTGGTTTTTCCATTCTTCATTTGGGTAACATCATGATTTCAAATATTGCTTCTAGAGCAAAAGTTTCAACAGTGGCAGTATTTTAAGTTTTATAAAATCATGACGACCATAGCTACAACTACGAAATACAAATGTGTTACAACAAATTGCTAAAATACAGAGGACAAATGAAATCATTGAGTAAAGCCACCTGCATTTGTTGCTATGACAAGACAAATTTTCTAAAAATTTAAGTTGAAAGCAAGGAAGAAAATATGCAGATACACTAACTTGCTACTTATTTCTGTAACATGAGGGTTTTTTTTCAACTTGAGTATTTGTCAGAATATTTTATTTAGTTTAAAAACTAATTCATTTTTTCCAAGACTTTTGAGAAAAGCTGACAAATTCAAAACAATTGAATAAATCCCACTTCTGTGTGGACATCCTTACACTCATTTCTCAAATCAGCCAAAACCAAAACAAAACGAAACAAAAAAACAAGATCACCACTATCTGAAAGCCCCTAGCCGTGTTATTGTTCATATTTACCAAGTGTTTAATCTCAACTTTTATTAAATAATTGACTGCTCCCATGAAGATTACAGATGTTGTCTTGAGTGGTATAATTGCCTCCTGCTCCCAAACATGTCCTTGGTGTTACTTCTCCATCTATTACATTGCATGGCAAAAGGAATCTTGGAGATGAAATCAAATTTATGGACCTTAAACTACAGATTTATGGACCTTAAACTACAGATTATCCTTGATTAAACCATATATATAATTATGCAAGACCTTAAAGATGGAAGAAGGAGCCAAAAAAGTGGGTCAGAGAAACATGAGTTTCTTACACATTTAAGGAAGTAAATTTTGCTAACAAAGTGGACAATCTCTTTCATGGCTTCCAGAAAAGGAACTCAGCCCAAGGTAGCTCAAGGGTAGAAATGTACAGTACAGACTATAACTTAGGAATCTGACATTCGAGGCACAATATGAATTAATATACGCTTTAGCTCCAAGATTTGAAATGAAATCCTACCCCAATACACAGTATAATCCTGATAAGAGATGGGGTATAGGGGGACACAGTCTCTACACAAAGTGACATTCAAAAAATAAAGAAAATATGATTTAAAGAAATATAGATTAAATGGTGGTTCATTAATATAGGTTTTCTTTACACAATAAAATCACATGGATTGTGCTTCCCAGAAAACTTGAAATGCTGCTGCTCTCCTAAATTTCATATTTGTCAAGGCAGCTGTGTATCTTCAGCTCTCTGATTTCTATGTTGTTTTCCTTAGTACTTGTAGGTCCTTATAGATTTCCTTCTTCACCACTTCAAGTGGTGATCATAAATGACCCTTTTGATTGTATTTCTGGTTTGATAGCCATAACTGGTCAAAATGAATTGTTGGAAATGAATAGATTTCTAGGTTCATTTTCTTCGTTTGAGAAAAGGCTATTGAACTCCTGGGATATGCATTTTCTTTTTTTGCTCTGACTCCTTTTCTATGAACAAATCTTAAGAATAATCCCTAAAAATTATTTTACAGTCAGTTGTAATAGATTTACCTCATTTTAACATTTGAAATTTATTCATAAATTTAAATTTCTTATTAATCTTGACCATCTTCAGTTTTTTCCCCAGAGGTAAAAGCTGTCATCAGTAAGATGTATGAACTCCTAAATGCTTTTCTCCGCATCTTAAGGTATTTGTTCATGCTACTGAAATGTCTATTAAAGTGTTGGAAACTATGAGTTTTTATATAACTGGGATAACACCATTGTACTATCTTAAAATTTGTTGTAGCTCCTAAAAAGAATCTTAAGTATCTCTTTAGGTGTGTAGGTATAGCTCAATTTCCTTTTTTACAACAGCAGCAAAGTATTTAATAAGATGGACACACATTAGTGTAATAATCTATTGAAAGTTGTTTGTTAAAAATAATTTCAATTTTTTAAATTTTCAACATGGATAAAATTAATATCTTTATATATTTCTTTTTGTAGAATAGAAGAATCACCAAGATTTAGCATTACAGGGCCAAAACATTTGTATTCCAAAAAGGTAATATTAATTTACACACACATGAAGTCCATTTATTCTTTAGATTGCCCAGGAGATAACTATTGAACTTTTCATGCACATTTATCTCCCAACGACAAGTCTTAATTTGTTAAGCCCACATAGTCTAAATCACTGAAGAAAAAAATAAATGTTTTCTTCATTGTTCCATAATTTTCAATACCCATCCTCTACAGTAGAGTTAATATTTCAAATTAAAGTGAAGAACAGTTACTGGTTTCATTTCTTGAGCTCTTTATAGAACTAAGTTTTTAAAATCCTTTTGTAAAGTGAAATACTTTAGCTCTTAATGGTCATGATTTTATGAAAGCAGAAACCTGTTGCTGAAAGCATTAGTTATAAATGCTTGAATGAATTTATAACTAAGTTACGACCTCCCAGATATTATCTTGTATTTGAAGGAGAATTTTTGTCGGTAGTGGTTGTATTGGTTTCTTTAGTTTTTCTTTATAATACTTAACGATGCCTATCAGGTTTCCTGTATCATATTATAGTTATATTAAGTAAATATTTGTTGTCAAATACACATACATATACATGAATTTTATATGTATGATTTAAAAATCACCTAGAATTATCCTTTTTAATAGGTTCTATTATTATCCTATATTAAAAATGACTAAACTGAGGTAAAAAGTTTAGATAATCTTTCCCAAGGTCATTCTTTTAGACGATATATGGAGGATCTGATTCTTGAACATGAGCTTTAAAACAACAAATTAAACATACCATATAAAATAATCATTGTACTCTTTTATCAATATATTAAATATCTGATATATGAAAAGACATTTAATATGTGTTTGTTTGCCTAGGGGTTGCCATTAAAAATAGGGTCAGGTAAAGCCTGACAAGAAATCAAAGATAACAGGTTAGTAGCAAAACTGCATGCTAATAGAATATCTTTGTTTTTCAAACACAGTATAATCAATTTGTCATTGTAGGTTACTGCTAACATGTTCTCGAAGACAAGAAAAGGGAATATCTCATTCTCCTCTTTCAGATAATTTGAACTGTTTTTTTTTCTGGTAGCAGATTAAATTATATTCATTATAAAGGTAAAATAATTTGTAAAATATTCATGAATCATGAGCTGTTATTGTTGTCATGCTTATGTATTGTCTCATTTCAAATTGGAAAAATTAAGTGTAACTTGAACCACATTAGCTAAAAAATAAGGAAGCTGCTTTCAGGATCATTTAACACATTAAAATTCTGTGATCCCAGAATAGTTCTATTCTGTATCCTACATTACTTTCAGTTTTATTTTCAAATTGTAAACAAATATAAATCATGGATTTGCATTAGCACACATCTCAACTCCTTTACCTCAAAGCTATTTCTAATTGAAGTTAAAATTTTGGGGGGGGAAGAGCAATAAAAACAATTCCATGTTTATTTCAAAATCTATATTTCTGTCATAGCATCATTGGCTGCAATATCAGATTCATTGGTATATTGAAAGTGAACAACTTAAAAATGTTTAAAGCAGAAAAAAAAACACTAAATCTTGATTAAGATATACTGTTAGGTAATTTTTCTGCTCTGCTTGCACCTTTTAAAGTAGATCCAGCACAAACATATGATATATTAAAATATATTTCTAAATGTACTCTGTGCTTAATAGCTTTGTGTAACAAGGAAAATAGTGATACTTGGCTCATGTCCTCAATGTACTCATAAATGCCTTATCTACAAAAAACCACAAACAAAGATGTGCACATTCCTATTGTCCCCGATCATTAAACTCAGTGAACCATTAGTATTTTTGAAATATTTCTAAGGAAAGTGGCATTAAATTTTGATGCCCTTAGATGATATAACTTAGCCAGGCTCAAATTATCTTCCTACAACAAGAACTATTCATATCAAGGAGATATTTGCAAAGGAATTCATACTGGATTCTGGTATAAGAAAATATTGTTACCTCTCCAAAATATAATCAATTCCCCCTATTACAGTCTGTTTCTTATTGTCTATGCATTTTAGAGGTATAATGTTTATAATATTGATACATAAAGATTAATTTAATAATTATTAATTCAGAAATTTCTAATTGTTAATTGAGTAGAGATTCTGCAGTCAAACAAATGGATACCACAAACCATGTACTTTAATTTTTAGACTGTATTTTTCAAGCAAGTAATATGTCATATTTATCCACAATTTTAAAGCGATCTGCTTAGTGAATAAACACAAATGCATGAATAAATAGATCACCACACACAAACTGAATTGTCATTCTAGAGGTATAATTTCACTGAAAAATATTATTTTCTTTCCCCATATTTTTGCCTCCAGGCTCTGACATAAGAGCATCTTTTCTTGGAAAACAAAATAAACAAAAGTTATTAAAAGTTTTACAGGTGGATAATTATAAGTATTCTAATGGCTAAATTATTTGTGTTTATTACCCAAATCTATAAGTTTATGTAAACAGATGGCAGAACCCATGTGAGCCTGTTCCTCTGTAAAGTTTAGTAAAGAGAATTAAATTTAAACAGTCTTTTTTTCACTAGTGCCTTGCAGGCTATAATATATTACTTTATTGGTATGTCCACCTCTGAGAAGGAACTCAACAGTACCCTATTTTTATTTTCTTTTAGTGATCAAGGAAAAACAGAAGGCTGTAATGGAAATATTACATTGAATACATTTAAACCATAAATTTGAATTATCTCATTTCTGTCTTTGAATCAATTGCTTTGTGTCTTTTTCCAAGAGGGAACTCAAAAGGAGAACATATATGTCACCTAGAATAAGATGTCATGGATTAGTTATGACTTTCTTGATCCCTGTGAAAAGAGAAAACAGAGACTCATGTATTCCAGACCTTCCCTTCCAGCAAATCCAGACCCAAGCATGATAGGGCTTCTTTGACTATGAACAAAGGGGACATATGCAATTATTAGGATCAAGAAATTAAGTTTAATACTGGAAGAATGTCTACCACTTACATGAAAAGAATTGTTTCAAAATGAAAAATATACGTATTTTTTAGCTGGAGAGAATTCAGATATAGTAAATTGTCAATTGTAAACCTTATCATTAAGAGAGAGCAATGGGGGAATCATAAAGAATTACTAGGTGACATGTAGCAAAAAAAATAAATAAATAAATAAATAAACTTCTAAATATTTTTGGACAATAAAATGCAATGTGAGCAAAATTTTTATCCTCTTACAGAGGAGCAATAATATTGATACAAAAAGGCCAACAGATTTGTGTTTCTTAGCATAACAGAAACCTGGCAGTTTATAGATACAGATATAGAACACTAAAAGACTGCTTTAACGTATTTCAATTGTCCTACAGACGACTAGAAAAAGAATGAGAACTATTTTACATGTTTTTCCATGATGCTGCATAGCCTTAATGCTCTATTATTAAAATTTACTCTTACATAATGTAGAATATGCAGATCATTAATTTATCCTTAAGGAATAAACAACATAGAACCTTGAAATTTTGTCATTTTTGCCTCCCACACAGCTTATTCTTAACCTTTGATTTTTATTTAGCCTTGTTTTACTTGAAAGATGTCTTAGCATCTATTTCAATACAGTGAACTGCTTTTTTTTTTTTTTTTTGACAGAGATCTGAAAGGTTTTAAATACCCTGATGGCATCCTGCCAGGAATCTGCTGCAGGTAGAAAGGTAGAAAGAATCAAAAGTAAACAAAGTTTCGACCCACTGAGAAAGCTGCTTCAAGCTAGATAATAAAGACAGCAGGTTTATATGCTGGTTTTTCTTCAGGGAAAGAATGTTGGACAGTTTCCTGTTGATTGATTCTCTAAATCTTTCCCTTTCATGTTCAATCTTTTCATAGTCTTTGCTACAATTTCTATTGTTCTTTCAAGTAGGTAGTTTGATTCCCAGCAGTACTAATATTGGTTTCTTCCTGAACAAGAAAGTTATGAAAAACTTAGAGCCTATGAAATGGGATTTTTACATCATCCATTCATGTGACAAGTTTATTATTGCCTTTAAAAACTGTTTTACTGGATACCATTGCAGTCATCTTGTAGTAGTAAACAATGAAAAAAATAGCTTAACAATTCAATTTTTTTTACAATAAAAAAGACATAAAAGGAATTTTTATGTAGGCTCTCAAATTTATGCCAAAGGGAGAGCTAGTAGAAGGAATTCAGGAAAACCTAGTTTTAGCTTTCTTAGAGTGACTCTTTTTCCATCTTCTATGGTGTATACAAGCCAGTGATAAACATGGGACTTAGCATAGAAAAATGAATTTGTCTGATTCCTACAAACTGGCTTCTGTCACTTTGATTCGTATAACCTGTGTTATTTTCATTCCTTCTAGCTTGCTGGAAAGATGCTTCTTTACAGTTTAAGAGATCTTTCTATTAATGAAAATGTGACAACTGCTTGCCAGTTTCCAATGGTGCTTGCATTCAGATAGCTCTGTGTCGGTTAAAAGAGACAACCATGGTCTTAGTTCTCTTCTAGACTCTTCTTCAATATAGTTGTCCCTAAAACTACCTAATGGATTTTAATACCATTCTCATGAGGGTAGGAAAAGCCATTTGAAAAAGTACTCTTAAGTTTCTGGGCTAGTTTATAGTAACTCACTGCAGAGCACCTCCAGAGTGGCAAGTGGTTCTATATTTGTAAAATTATTGGGATAAGAAGCAGTTAAAACAGTTTAGGGTTCGGGTTTGGATTAGGGTTAGGGTTAGAAAAGAATGACTAAAGGAAGGACTTACAGGATAATATGCCAGGGAAAGAAATAGGTTTAATATTAGCCTTTTACTGCCAATGTTTAATTGAGGAACCTCTCTTTTAGCCTCTGTAGCCATTGAGAAAACTTAGCAGATCATAATAGAAAGAATCATATAACTAACCTTTTATAATTTTTAGCTCTAAACGCAAAGTTAATGTTAATATGATGCATTTAAATGCATAAAAGCATGATTTTTCTGGTTGTTTTGGAAAATGGGCACTATAGCTAAAGAAAATTATTTCGAAGCTAATCTTATAAGATGCCAACTTATGCCAGTAAGCATTCATTATGCATCTCAGTCCCCAATATCAACCTATGTGACATAAGCAAAGAGTTTTTCAGGAAGAGAAGCAATAAGTTTGTAGACCAAATAAGAATCATTGTGGTATTTCTTCTACCTACTCTATCTTTCTCCTCCACCCTAAGTCAGCTACTCCCAGTGGAAAAGTGAAAGTGTATCACAGAAGTAATAAGGACAAGGAAGTTATATGTTTCGTGTAGGTCAAGTGTTTCTGTAGGGAGATAGCCAAGTTTAAATCAATTTGATGACTCTTCCCAAGAAAGCAGCCAGTTGGACTGAGGAGCTCTATCAATCCAGTATACTGCTTGGGGAAGAATGGACAGTAAGTGATCACAAAGTTCATTTCTGAGAGTGCAACACCAACCTTGGGGAGCTCCAAAGCACGGGGACTATTGAGGGCTCTAAAACCTCACAAATTCATCTCAAGGTAATTCAGAATTTGGATACCTGCTACACAAAGCAGGAATAGGGAAAAGGGAATTATAAACAGCCTGAGCTTTGTCAGTTATTGCTTGTATTAGTTTTCTATTGCTGTGTGACAATTTATGTCATGCACGATGATTCTAAGAAATAAATATTTATCATCTTACAGTTACGGTAGGTCAGGAATCCCTATGAATTTCACCAGACTAAAATCAAGATTTCAACAAGACACTTTCCTTTCTGGAGACTCTGGAGGAGAATCTATTTCCTTGGCCATTCAGGCCTTGGCAAATTCAGTGCCATTTAGCTGGAGGACTGAGGTCTCCATTGCTTTTCAAGGAGTCAACTGGAGGCAACCCATATCCCTCAGCAGTCTCTCCCCAGTCTTTTCACATACCCCTTACATCTCAGAATCAGAAAAAGGACATAGAGTCCTTCTGTTGCCATCTCTCTGACCTTCTTCCTTAATGATATCTTTCTGTGATAACAAATGGAAAAGGTTCTCTGCTTATAAGAACTCAAATGATTGTCTTAAGCCCACTCAGATAACATAGGATGATCTCCAGATGTCAAAGACCATAACCTCAATCACATCTGCAAGATCTGTCTTGCCATGTAAGACTCATTGTCACAAATGTCAAGAATTTGTTCATGAACTTCTTTTGGGGTCATTATTCTGCCTACTACATCCATCTTTTGTTATTTCCATTCCTCTAAGCACTGAAAAAGCCAAAAGCTGGAGAGTTATAGTGAATGAATAACTACCACTTTTCAGGCACTGTCAACGCCAGAATTTCAGCGCTCTAAACTGAAGAAGCAGGGGGAGTTGTGAATTTTGGATGTGAAATTGGAGTCTGTCTTTCAATTGGAGAAAATGTTGTACTACCTCTGACTGACTAGAAAGATATGAAATCTGCTTAAGATGACATCAAGGAGTAGGAAAGGGTGATTTGAGCTAACCTGACTGAAAGTCAAAGCTAGAGAAAAAATCATTCCCTATTTGTGCATCCACAATAAACTTAACCCATTCAATCAAGCAATTACACATATTTGGTATTTTAATATTTTATGTTATACTATATTATATTATTATCAGTATGATTATTTGGGACTGGTAAAGAATATATACATACACATCTGCAACAGGTTTATTGTTTCCATGTGATGGGGCTGCAATCACAGGAAAGGAGAATCTTTGTTCTTGTTATCTACAGCTTTATTCAATGACACAATTTTATCCAAATAAAAAAATGATTTCATAAAGTTGATAATAATAAAGAATATTAACTACTTAATTATACGTGTCAGGAATTATACAAAGTACTTTAGAATTTTCATGTTTAAAAAACCTCACAAAAATAATTTTCTATCCTAGTTTTAGTTATATATATGAGGAAGGCAAGGTCAAACAAATTCTCTTGGGCTCACAGCTAGTAAATGGGAGAAGGAAACTGAAATCTGAATTTGCCTTATTTCAAACTGTGGTCTTAACAAGTAGAACTCTGTTTATTTCCTCCCATGTTTTTCATAAGTATATCTGTTTGGATACACAGACAGCAAGAGCAAATTCTATATTTCACTAAAACTTTAAGGCAGAGCATTCTGAAAGTTGATGTCATTACTTTAGAAAAGTATGAATGTATTAATAGTTAAGGCTAGACAGCTAGGTTCTCTGTATTTATTTTAAATTATGGGACCAGATATCATTTTCAGACAGGTGGAGTTAATAAATTTATCACAGAATTTAAAAAATGCAATAATGAAAGTTTTGGAAATATCTTGCAAGCCTGGTGGCAAAGACTCACTTTTCTTTTTTTGTGTAAGGAATTTTTGGAATAGGATAATAAATAATATAATCTGCATGTAACTGGAAGAAGCTATAAACAATCTTTAACACAAAATAGCAGTAGTTATGTTAATACTTTGTGTCACCTAAAATACCACTAATTATATATAATAGTTGTAAAAATATTATGTTTTCAAACGGTTAGCGTACTTGAAAATGCACATACTTAAAATTTTAAAAATTCAACTTTATAGTTACATGTAGGACAATAAAACACGCCTTGATGTAAACTTTCGCAGATGAAAAGGAATGGCTTTTTGGGAACAGGCCAGAGGAACATACAGAGGGAACACTCTAGGTTTCCCTCAAAGGGAATGACGTTTTTACAGTGAGTCTATTATGTGGTTAGTAATATATTAGTCAGGGGGATGTTCTGGCTGTTATAACAGACAACTCCTGAATCTCAGTGGCTTAACACTCCCTTAAAGCATTCTCACTTACACAAATTCCAACACAGATAGAATTCTTGATCCAGTGACTGTCTTTCAAGTGATGACTAGGAGATCTTCTTCTATTTGCAGTAATACAGGGAAGCCCTTAACTGGATTCTCTTCATAGGGCAGAAAGATGAGACAGAAACACTGGTGGAAATTGTGAAGGTCTAGGAGACCAAGTGTTTTATAATTTCTTCTGTATTTCATATTATAGAACTTGCCGCATGGTGTCACATAGATAAGGCATGACGGGAAGACAGTTGTCTTATGTGCCTAGGAAAAAAATGTAATGATTTGGTGAATACATGACATCACCTTGGCAGCAAATAATGAGTGTAGTTTGTATTATTTAACCACAAGGAAAAAGAGATGGAAAATTAAATACTAGAGTAAAAATTATAGTATCTGAAAAAGAAAAGAAAAATTCTGGGTGAATGTAACAGTAAAACTGGAGCCTGCAGTAGAAAACATTAGTAAACCTGAAGCAAAACCAGTATCAACAGTCTAATATAAAACATAGAAAAACAATAAAGCTTTACGAATCTCAGTGACCAAAAGGACAATATCAAGAAAAATAACATGAATTTAATTGAAAGAGAGGAAGAATGGTGCTTGATAAAAATACATATGTACAATCATGCTTTGCTTAACCCCACAAATATGTTCTGAGAAATATGTCATTAGGTGATTTTATCCTTGTGCAAACATCACAGAGTGTGCTTACAGAACTAGATGTTATAGCCTACTACACAACTGGGCTTATTGCTCTTAGTTTTTACTCTAGTATTTAATTTTCCATCTTTTTTTCTTTTTAGCCCCAATTTCTCACTTAAATAAAGTTTTCTCATCAACACCGTTTTTCTCTTTCAGTCAAATATATCTGCTTTAAATTCCTTTACCATCTAAAAAAGTATTTAAGATACTAAGGAGCTTTTTATGTACATGAATATATCTCTCTATATAGCATATATACTTATATGTACACACTGTATATATAATATAGCTATAAAAAGAGAGAGAGAGATCAGTTGAAATTTTCCTAAATTTGATAAAATAGATCAACTGATACATCCAAATAACTCATTGATCTCAAATAGTATATATTTGATTTGACCCACTGCTAGCCACGATCTAGTAAACCTGGTGGGGACCCAGATAAAGAGACAATATTTAAAGCATCTACAAAAAATGACATAAAGTATAGGAGACAACCATATGAACAATGGTTGATGTTATATCAGAAACAATGGAGGCCAGATTTTAATGCAATGGAAGGTTTTAAATGCTTAAAAAAATACTAAAGCCATAATTCTATGTACAGCAAACATAGTATTGAAAATAGAAAATAAAGAAGAATAAACAATATCTGAAAGGACATTTTGCCACCAAACTTGTAATTCAAGAGCAGAAAGGAAATGATACCAGTAGAAACTGAAATCTACATAAAGGGATGAAGAAAACTGGAAATGGTAAATGAATGACCATGCAGAAAAACATATACCTTTTTTATTTGTCTTTGTCTCAATTTCTTTGACAGAAAACTGACCATTGGGAAGTAAAACAGTAACACTGCATTATGGAGTATGTCATCTATAGAAATGTGAAATGTTCATCAATAGTAGCACAGATGGTCAGGACTCAAATTTTACCGGTGTAATTTATAAAATTTATATGAATTCATATGATATTAACTCTGAGACTACCATAATAATTTAAGGATCATATTGTTGTCTCCAAAGCAAGTATAAGTTATGAGTTAAAAGAGATGAGTAAATGTTATTTGAGTAACTAAAAAGAAGATTGAAAAGTAGTTACAGAGAAGAAAAAGGATGAAGCTAGTAGAACAAATATCATAGGCAAACTTTAACTCAAACATATCAATAATTACATGTACAGGGACTATAAGAGCAGAAAAGACAAGAATTGTTAGGATAAAAATCACGATTTAATTTGATGTCTGAAGAGTTACACATTCAATACTAAATCATGGAAAGTTTGAGATTAGAAAATTGAAACAAAATTTATCAGACAAATTGTAAGTGCATGAAAACTAAAGAGGAAATGTTAATGTCAGAGAAAATGGATTTCAAGAAAAAGAGTATTAACAGTGAAGAAGAGGAACATTTAGTAATGATATAAGGGTTTTGTCTGGAAAATATAACCCATATAAATATGCATTTATTTAGTAACAGACCTTCAAAATACATGAAGCATGCAAGACTAAATTAAATGTAGAAATTAACACTTCAGATTAATAGTTGGAGATTTTATCAAGCTTATCTCAGTAACTGGTAGAACCTGTAGACAAAAACCTAAAATTTAGATCTAAACATCATAATCAACCAATTTTAACTAATTGACATTTTTTTTTAGGTAAAACTAAGGAAGATACAATTTCTACTACTGCAAATACAATGTTTCCCCAAAGAAATCCTGTGATGTGCTTCAGAAAGACTCATCAAATTTCATAAGATATATTTTGTAACCACAACAGAAATTAGTGCTCATAAATACTAGAAAATCTAGAAAAATCCCCAAATATTACAGAATTTGAGTAAAAATGAGTCAAAAAAGGAAACAGAGGGAAAATAAGTAAATATATAAAACTAAATGATAAAGTAAAAATAATTTAAAATTAATTGAATGTGACTAAAGCAGTGTTCAGAATGAAACTGTAGCTTTAACTGTGTAAAAACATTTTTAAAGTTTTTTGCCAATATGTAAGTTTCCATCTGTAGAAAGCAGGAAAAAACAAAGCAAACTGAGTGCAAAATAACTTGAATGAATTAAAATAATTGAAATAAATAAAGGAGTCATAAATGAAATGAATAAAAGAAAGACAAACTATAGAGAAAAATTTTAAAGTCAAAATGGTTCCTTGCATGATTAATACAAATTATAAGCATGTGGAAAGGCTGAAAACTTATTAAAAGAGATAAAAAGCAATTGTATGAGTAATATCAGAAATAAAAGTGGACATATTACTACATGTCTTATAAACATTTAAAGGTAAATAAGGGAACTGTAATAAGGAAAACTCTGAGTGTTGTAAGAGGAAAGGGCACACTTCAAATCATGGCTTGGGTGTGGCAAAGTCATAACATGTAACCAAAATGTTTTTACCCCCATAATATCCTGAAATAAAAAATAAAATAAAAAAAATCTGAATACAAAGCACCAGAAAATTTTAGTTGTTCAAATTTATCTGAAAGTAAAATGATTGTATAATCAAAACTCTTGCAACAAAAAATAAATTAAATGGAAAATCATTAAGACCATATGACAGATAGGGACACTCTTACACTGTTGGTGGGACTGCAAATTGGTGCAACCTTTGTGGAAATAATCTTATAGTATAATTTTAAATCTATTAAGTAGGCATGTTTGCATCATTAAATTTTACATTTTTATTTAAAATATTTGATTTATTCAAAATTTTGAGCTATTAGAAAGGTAATTTTTTTTTCTATTTCTAAAGGAATTTTATTTTTATATTTTTAAACAGGCACTAAACTAATATAACTCAAGAAGCACTAAAAGGTTTGATAAAAACATTGAAGCTAATTTTTGCAAATAGGAAACTTATTCTGTAAGTAATAATGCCCATTAAATCTATTATAATTGACTATTGCACATCCCTGTGAACATGTGATATGAATGTGATTGGCATATGAAGACAGAATAGTAATATCTACTGAACACATTTCTACATTTTTTAATTGTGCACATCTGATTGAAATGATGATTTTTTTTTTCATCACTGGGACATTTTTTAAAATTATATTCATTATGAACTAGTCTAAGTAAACTGTAAGTATGCCATTACACATCTTATATTTTCCCTAGATTGCTGTTTTTAAAATCCACTTCAGGTGGTAAAAACAAACAAAAAAAATTGTTTTGATTAAAAAAAGACAGTGAGAGAGAAAGAAAGAGATATCTATACTACTGAGTATAATTATGGGAAAAGAAACTCAAAGTTTCAAAGAATATATACAGAATTAGAGTTAGCAGAGGCATTCAAAAAATCTCTCAGTTTCTCTTAAAGTGCCCATTATCTTAACAACACATTTGTCATGAAAAAACAATCCTTCACCCTAAAAACTACTTTCCAAAGCACAGTACTAGGAGGTAGGAGACTGAATTTTAGTTCCGGCTATAATATTAAATGACTGTTTGACTTTGGACATATTGGTCAATTTTGATGAAATCTCTTAATCTTGCATTGCCACATATCATATTTTAAATTACTTGTTAATTTTAAATTTTCTGTAAATTATTACAAATAAGATGTAGTTCTCTCTTTGATTTAACTAGATTAAATTGAAGCAACAACATTTTATGGAGATTTTTTGTGTGTACACATTTGCAGAAAAATGCTGGTATAGATGGCAATTTTTGTGTTTAACACAGTATCCACAATTTACATTTGAAATTTCCATTAAATAGGAAACATTTGGAGCCTTTGCAACTCCCAAGGCAGAGGGAACTCAGATTAACCCAATCAGATAAATTTCAGTTCAACCTAGTAGCCTGTGAACAAACTATCTTATTATAAATGGTCTCACACATGGTTACAGAGTTAAGAAAAACTTATTTTAGCTTAAAAAAAGAAGAAAGAAAATAAGAAAAGAGGAGACAAAAGAGACATAGCAAATAATTTCTTTTACTATATAGAAAGCTTTTTACCTTCTGAGTATCTTGGGTTAGGAAAAACTTTGTCTTGGCTTCATAACACTCTCTGCACATCATGGTATTTATTCTTATTTCATAATTTTATAATCACAGGTTTAAGTCTTTCTTACATCACTATGGTTTGAATGTATGTATCCCTCTCAAATTTATATATTGGAACTTAAACCCAAAGAGTTGGGCCCTTTGGGAGGTGACTAGGCCAGAAGGGCTCCACCCTCATAGATAGGACTAATGTCCTCACAGAAGGCTTTGAGAAAGCTAGTTAGTATATTTTGTCCTCTGCCATGTGACAACATAGCAATGAGGTGCAATCTTTGAAGCAGAGAACTCTCACAGAAACCAAATCTGCTGCTGCCTTGACGTTGGACTTTCCGGCCTCAAGAACTAAGAGAAATACATTCTTGTTGTTTGTAGATTACCCAGTCTAAGTTATTTCTGATATAGCATCAGGAATGAACTAAGACACATATCCACAAGATTGTGAACTCTTTTGAAAACAGAATCTTTATTCTGAGAAATCATACCAGTATCTGGGGCACAATTGAGGTTAAATGCTAAATGTTTAACTAAATACATTGACAAGGGAATGGATATGTTGATTAATACTAGAGTGTTAAACTGCTATAATACAAATTTTTATGAATTTTTTCACAGTTGCAAAGCTTTTCATGGAACTGACACATTCAGAATGATATAAAAGAAATGTGAAACACTCAAAATAATGGTATTTATTGCCTATAAACATGCATACATGTAATAAATTACAAAAAATGTCTTTTGGGCAATGCACACCAATTTCAATGTAATTCTTGGTTACATACAGTGTTGAAGTAAAGAAGAGATGTGCTGCTGGGCATTAGATGATTTTGACTAATTTCAAGAGCATGTTGACAGGAAGACATGTTTATTACCACCTATCTTACTAGTTCATAAAAAGATTTTAGGGAAAATATTTAAATAGTATGTATCTATTATAAAAGTTTGTTTAGGAAATTTAATTTGAAATGGTATTCTACTTTTCTTTTGAGAAACGTTCTCTAGTGAACAAAGGCATTCTGAATAGGCCCATTGATCATTCATTTTACAAAACAGGCATTGTTTTAGCCAAATTACTAAGGATTTGGAGTTGGTAGGCAAACTGTACTGAATCACTCCTCTTGTCTTACATGTTCTCTTCTTATATATTCTTTTCATCCTTCTTATCCTTATCTTATCTCATAACAATTCAGATAAACTTAACAAGAAAGATTTAACAAATTGAGGCTCAAGATATGTGAAACAAAGAAAATTTTGAGAGTCAACGAAAGGCTTTGCTTTATTGAATTTGAAATAAAACAATTTTAACTGCTTACAATGGATCATCAGTGTGGTTATCATTTACATGGTAACCATTCTCTTTACCAAAATATCTAATGGTTAAACTATAAAGAGATGATTTCTGTCAAGGACTAGGGTCCAATTCCCATTTTCCTGAGCCTTTTAAATATTTACTTGATTTTGAACTTTAAGGATATTAAAACAGTCCTTTAATTTTCAAATAAATTCAGAAGTTTTAAGGCAAAAAATATTCCACTAAATATATTTAAAATATAATTAAATATGTTGAATATGTGAGATACGAAACATTTAAAATATGCATTTACTAAAGTTCATTTACAGGAATTCCCCATTATCTGCAGCTTTGCTGTTTGCGGTTTTAGTTACCCTCAGTCAACAGCAGTTTGAAATAATATATGGAAAATTCCAAATATAAACAATTCATAAGTTTTAAATTGCACACCCTTTTGAGTAGCTTGATGAAATTTCATGCCCTCCTTCCCCTCCTTCTGGGGAAGTAAATCATCCCTTTGTCCAGCATATCCACACTCTATATACTACTCACCCATTAGTCACCTGGTAGCTGTCTCCATTATCAGATTAAAAAGGCATAATATACATAGGGTTCAGTACTATCCATGGTTTTAGGCATCAACTGGGGGTCTTGGAATGTATCCTCTGTAAAAAAGGGAGGACTGCTGCAATAGTTTTTATTTTAATATGACTTATGTGAAAAAACTGATTATTAAAATTTTAAATCGTATTTGAGATAGCTAGTGGTTAGGGCTACTGCAATGGAACACAATAAAAATAGTTTCATTGACTTCAGAAGCTGACCTGAAAATAAGACAAAAGAAATCAGCATTGAAAGCCCTGAAAAATCTGCTTTCTGCCAGAGAGAGTAGTAACATGGGGTCATATTGTGCTGGGTCAGTGGCAGCATGCTGATTTATGATCATCACAGAGTAAAGGGCAACATGGATGCACTTAGACACACTGATTCTGACTTAGAGCTACCAGATGTTGTTGGCACTTCTTACCATGAGATTTGGTTCATTTAGTCAAAACGATTAGCAGAAAAGCACATGCTAGAATGAATCTACTATCCTGTAAGCAAAGCTGAGGCAATGATGGAGCAAAATAGCTTATCCACAGCAAGTCAGCGGGAAGTTTTATTCTGTCACCTCTCTTCATTAATCTGTACACATGACTGCTTGAAGAGACAGTGAGTTGATTAGGTCTGCAGCACCATCAGCATGCAGACACTCATCACTGCTTCTCATTTTCATATGACCCAGATGGTGTAGCTGCTTGACTGCAATTTTCCTTTATATGTGTTTTTAATAGGTTCCTTTTTTTAGATATTGACTTTGCACACTCTTGTGGATATATATAAACTCAGACTGAATTTACTTCTCTTTGGTAATAATTTGAAGTAACCAATAACCACATATTGGAAAAAAACTGTATATAATAAAAAAAATGATTGTTGCTAATTTTCCTGTGCCTAAAAGAAACTCAACATGTCAAAAATTATTAGTTAACTGGTTTTTTGCAATGTTTTAAGGAAATGTAGTTGACATACAATTCCCAGGATGCAGTTGATAAAATGGAGGCAAAATGTCACTTCGAGGAAGAGTCAAAGAAGTAAAATTGGATCTTATCCAGGATCTTAATATGATCAAATTAACCAGGTTTATAAGTAAAGACATAAAAGTGAGGAGAATTTTGTCAGTGAGTTTACACAGAAAGTAAATGAAACCCTGGAGTTATGTTTCAACTTTACTTTATTGCCCCAAACATGTAATTGTATATCCTCTCCAGCATCAGCTGGGAAACCCTACTCCTTGAAACATAGCTATAATCACCTTGAGTACATTTTATGTGAAAAATTCATTACCTTCTCCATGAAGTCTGCAAATCGCCAAAGGTAAGGCCTAGAGTGTGTACATCTCCAGGCAAATATTGTTTGTGAGACCCTTGTTCATATCAAGTTAATTAAAAATATATTACAAAATTCATGGGTGCATCCAAGGTATAGCAACTTATTGATGAAGATTTAGAAAAATGTTTAGAAGGAAATACTTCCATAATTGCTTATTGTCCGTTCAGTGCATGTGAAACTTCTTTATACTGTTTGGATGTCATTTTTTTCTTATACATGTCCAGAAAATCCTTCCAGATTAATTAATTTCTCCCATTATAAATAAAAGGGATCAATACTGTTACTATTCACAATTTCATGGCTGTCTGGAAATAATTTGTATTGAAACAAGGTAGAGTATTTTACCTCTGCAGTTCCCTAGTACCACTTATTTAATAGCAGTTACATCGTTACTATGATGTTGTACCATTCATCATGCTGTCTGTGAATGATGACTTTCAATGACTTGCTCAAAGTTTATTACTGTGCTTCATTGAAGGCAACCATAAATCCAAGAAAATGTGAATAATAATTGTTTTCTTTCCCTGTTAAAATGCTATTCTTTTATAGCATTAACACAGAGAGACACGTCTTATAACCATGAATTCTCTTCAAATCTTTGGGCTATAATTGTTGTTACTAGAATTTAATCTCTTTTAATGCTGATGCTATACTAACTTTGCACATAAAGTTAGGTGACAAGCTAATGGGAAAAGCAAGAAGAGCAGGTACATTCTGTCTGTCTCTCACCTGGCATGGCATATGATTGACTTAGGAGAAGACAGCATCACACGTCAACTGGAGATGAGGGATCATTGATTGGAAGGGTTCCTTAGCGTTGCAGAGTTCTCACAGGAAATAGATCCAGAAACCCCTGGCCTACTGCCTGAGGCATGGCATGCAGTATATTAAAGCTCTGAAGGTGGCCATCCTAGGTGGTGGTCAGGAAAATATTTTGTAAAGATTCCCAACTACTTTTGGGCTCCACAATGACTACAGTGGGCACCATAGTCACAATACTGACAGGCAAGTGTGTGTGCCATAGTTTAAACCCAAGGATCAGCATTGTTAGCCTAGAGCACTAATTTTTCTGGTAACCTGCATGAGTGAAGGTCACTAAAAATAGTGGATAAACATCATTCTGGTGGCTCAATCATGCACAATGCCATGAAACACATACCTCATTTGCAAATAACCAGTTTTCCTCATCAGACTATTCCCCAGAACTAAGTTTCAGACTTCTCAACGGAAGGGTAAGGAATCAAAAAATTTCAGAACATGCAGAGTTTTAACAAAGGTATGACAAAGCAGCACACTGGGGTCCCCCTGAGCTATGGAGCAAAAGGTGATGGGTCCACCTGCTAATATCCTAAGACAACACTACCCATAGGCTTAAGTTTGTACTAGCCATAGCTATATCTTGCATAAAATTTATGCTGTTGCTGAGAGTTTTATCCCCATTCCTATTTTGTTTCTGGCTGTTGTTTTGATTTGCTTTAATTCCCCTTTAGCATTGACTAAATGTAAGACGTTATTTTGTTTAACATATAACTAATATTTGGGCACTTTATATTTGATACTAAGATTTATTTGTTTGTTTGTTTGTTTGTTTATTTATTTATTTTGAGACAGAGTCTTGCTCTCTCTCTCTCTCAGGCTAGAGTGCAGTGGTGTCATCATAGCTCACTGCAACTTCAAACTCCGGGCTCAAGTGATCCTCTTGCCTCAGCCTCCCAAGTAGCTGGGACTACAGGCACATGTTACCATGCTCAGCTAATTTTTCTACTTTTTGTAAGGATGAGGTCTTGCTCTTTTTGCTCAGGCTAGTCTCAAACTCCAGGCCTCAAGCTATCCTCCCGCTTTGGCTTCCCAAAGTGCTAGGATTACAGGTGTGAGCCACCATGTCTGGCCTGATACTAACAATTATATACCCTGGGGAAAAAGCAAATACAAAGCAAACAAAACTCTCTCACTTTATGGAGCTTACTTTCTAGTGAGAGCAATATAAGGAGATAAATGCATAGTGTGTGTCTTAACCTATTTTGTGTTGCTGTAACAGAATACCACAGAATAGGTAATTTATAATAAAAATAAATTTATTTTTCAATTCTGAAGTCTGGGAAGTATAGGATCAAAGGTGGGTATCTGACATAAACCTTCTTGCTGAGTCATCACATGGAAGAAGAGTGGAAGGGCAAAGTGGCAGAGGCAGGAAGGCAAGCAGGGAGAAGAGGGAACAAGAGGGACTTGATTTGCCCTTTCATACTGGCCCCAATCCTGCCTACAGGGGTGAAGCCCCATGGCCTAATCACCTCTTAAATGTCCCATTTCTTAATACTATTAAAATGGCAATTAAATTTCAACATCAGTTTTGGAGGAGACAAACATTGAAGCCATAACAGTGTACTAGGTACAGATAAGACATCTTTATAAGAGAAAAATAAAAAGAATTATAAGATGGAAAGTTCTGTGGGTGAGAAAGATATAACATTAAGAAGGAGAGCTGGGAAAGATCTTGTTGAGGAGGTGACATTAGAGACTGAAGATTGGTGTACAGGCCCTAAACATTGCCAAGTGTACTACATTCAGGGAATAGTGAGAAAGCTGAGAGTTAGAATAGAGTGTATGAGACAGACAGTAACAGAGGATGAAGCCTGTGAAGCAGGGACCACTTCATGAACATGCAACCTGTCCACTCAGACAGAACCCCATGCTCAGAAAGGCCCTACATCTGTTTTAATTCTCTGCTTTTGCCATCTTAAGATTCTTAACAATTTCATTTTGAAGTCGCATTTTGTAAGTGAAGAGTGATGGGAAAATGGAATATCCATGTGGACAGAGGCGATGTATGTAACATGCATCTACGGTTCTTTGAACCACATGCACATATATCATTCACGATGCCCATAAACTCAGACTTCCAGTGGACTTAATGAAATATAAAAATTCAACAAGACTGGAAGCAAATATAAGGACAGAAACATCTATGCCTGAGTATACGGGAGACACTGACAACTCTGAGAAGACATACTTTCTACTCACATTAGGATTTGCTTCAAATGCAGATAGAAGACAATAATGTTCTAAAAAAACAAAAGCAACCATAACTTTCTATCATACACTTCTTACTTGTGATTATCATTGAATGTGTCCATGCCACAGGGTGCCCAGATATTTGATTGAACATCACTCTTGGTGTGTCTGTGAAGCTGTTTCTGGAGAAAAATAACATTTTGAATTGATAGCCTGAATAAAGAAGATTTCCCTCTCCCATATGAGTGGGCCTCATCCAATTATTTGAAGGCCTCAGAAGAACAAAGAGGCCCAGTAAAAAAGAATAAAGAGAATTCACTCTCCTTGCCTGACAGTCTTGAAACTAGAATACTGGTCTTCTGCTGTCTTCTTTCTGACTGACTTGGACTAGAACTAACCATAATCTCTCCTTGTTCTCCAGCTCACTGAACTGCAGATCTTCAGAATTCTCAGCTTCTATAACCATGTGAACCAATTCCTGATAATGAACCTCTCTCTCTCTCTGAGAATATATATATAGCATATATATATATATTTCAATTGTATTGCTATAAATCTGTATTAGTGACACCATATTTTATTCTATATCTTAATATCTAGTACAGTATAATTCTTCTTCTCTCTCTTTTTTTTAAAGATCGACATGCTTATTTGGACCTTAAATTCTCAATATAAATTTTAAAGTAAGTCTATGGAATCTCTCAATTTATTCTAATAAAAATGAAATACATATCTATGTACAAGCTATAAAATATCAGTGATAGTATTTCAGTGTTTCTGCACATGATTTAATACTCTTCTTTTTGCATTAAAGTGGCATTGAACAATATAAAGATGAACAGTAAAATGTATACAATAATTAAGATGTTTAATTGTGACCTATAATGGCACTAATTAACAAATAAAAACATAACAAGTTGAGAGATTGGCTGAGGAAGAAAAATAAAGTTTCAGATACAGGTACTTTTATTAACACATCCTTCCTGATTTTGATATAAGGTGCCTAATATTTTCCCACAATATTGGCCCACAAAATTAAGCAGCTAGCCATGCTGAAAAGTAATTCTTAGGCCATGTGAACATTTTAAGAAATTGCATTAAATTTCACTGTTATTCTGAGATCATTAGTAACATTAGAGCTTATTTTAGAAAAAAAAATGACATAATCCGTTTAGTGCTTTAGGAAAACCCCCTGATTGCTGAGAAGAGTTTTCATAGGGGCAAGAATGGAAGCAGGAGATCAATTAGGAGTCTCTTGTAGTAATTCAAGCATGGGATGATGGTGGCTGGTATTGGGTGTTCTGAGAAGTGATCAGATGTCAAACCCTCGATACTGTAGATAGTTAATATCACTGGCTATTCAACTGAAGTTGTCAAGAACAAAGGGATGCAATAAACTTCAAGGGTATTTTTCTTAGCAACTGAAAGCATGCAGGTGCAAATTACTAAGAATTAGAAACCTGCTAGAGAAGGGGATTTTATTTTTATATATTGTCGAGAGTGGGATGTCAGCAACTCTTTTGTAAACATGTTAAGTTTATGATATTCCTTATATACCCAAGGTAAGATACCTAGTAAACAGAGGGAGGTTGAGGCAGAATACGGGGGTAGAGGTCCAGACAGGAGATACGTATTTGTGAACTGTTAGTACACTGATTGATTGTATTTAACGCCACAGGACTGGAAAAATCACCAAGGAGTGAGTCTGTATTTATAAGAAAAGAGATATAATGACCAAGATTGTATCACTTTAGTGTTTAAAGAACAGTCAGGTAACAGCTAGAAGAAACAACTAGAAAGACAGAAAGGAAACCCTTATGTTGATGTCTCTGAAAATAATTTTTTAAAAAAGTGATTTGTTTGTATGCTTCTTTTCACCTCAGGTATAGCGGTTTGAGTTAATTGCATTCATTAGTTAATGGTACATTATCATGATTGATCCTTGCAAAATCCTCTTGTTTAATGAATTAATTTGTTTATTTCTTTTATTTCATTACCTTGCCCCCATTCCTCTGCTGCAATAGTATGTGTATAATGTATATTTTGTTTATGTATACACTTGCAAAGTATTTATTTATGATGTGTGTCCATGTATTTTTAACATGAACAACATTATGTAAATGATAAATTATATATTTCAGTAAATTATTTACTTCTTTTAGTAAGCTTTGTCCTTTGAAGACATAGCCATCTTAATATTACATATTGTCCATGGTTCTTAACTGCCTCAACATATTCTAATATTACAGGTCAATATTATTGCAATAAAGGAGAGAGATAAATTCAATTCCCCTAACACAAAAGGTGAGAGAGTTTTTAAGCCCTGGAGAGAGCTACTAGAAAAGTAATGGTAGTTGGGGAGTGGAATTAGGGGTCTCAATAGGGGAAAGGAATTCCTCAAAAACTGAT
>CAUYRT010041610.1:0-16243 GCA_963574885.1 Lepilemur ruficaudatus
AAAATATATAGAAAAAATTAGCCGAGCATGGTGACACATTCCTGTAGTCCCAGCTACTCGGGAGGCTGAGGCAGAAGGATCACTTGAGCCCAGAAGTTTGAGGTTGCTGTGAGCTAGGCTGACGCCACGGCACTCACTCTAGCCCGGGCAACAGAGTGAGACTCTGTCTCGAAAAAAAAAAAAAAAAAAAAAAATGGGGTCTCCCCAATCACCTGTGAGAACTCCTCCTGCTGGTCCAAGAGAAGAGCCGCAACAGGATCTGCTAGTGATCTCATTTTACTGCTAGTGTCAGGATCTTTATTTCTGTGGTTTCTATTCTTTTCCAGGACAGGCTGAAAGGGAGTTCACTAACTTGCCTTCAGATCAAACAGGTTTCTGGAGAAACCAAATGAGGCTTGCTGTTAAAAAACAAAATAAAACCCATCTGTTGTGGGAGGCAAAGCTTTAGTAATGATATCAATCCTCCCCAGAGGGATTAGAGGGTAAAAAAAAAGGAAATTCCAAAATTAATTTTTAATGTTTCTTTTTTTCATCTAACATCAAACAATTTGCCTTCTTGACAAAGCAGTTGCTTCAGGGAGAGTGAATGGAGGCGGCTGTTGCTTTGTAGGTTTTTATTAGAATCAGATGTATTCAATCATGAGACTTTGAGAATACTGTCCTTGTGAAGTTAAAGTTAGAGGGTTCTTTTTTATTATTATGTTTGAATACATAATACATTTATATGGCTCAAAAATCTGAACTATGCAAAAGGATATACACCAGGAAATCCATTCCTGCCCGCATCCCAGCAACTCTGTGATACCTCTCTCCTGCAGGCATATTGCTTTCATGTTTCTTTATACAAACATAAGCAAAAGCCTGTATACTGCTCTGTACCTTGCTGTCACGTAACAATAAACATGCTAGTGCATTCTTTACAGCTGCACAGTACCCCCTCACACAGAGGTATCATTGCTTATTTAATCTGTCCCATGTTGCTAACCACTTGGGTTATTTATCAATTTTTCTTATCCTAAAGATTCCCTCACTAAATACACATGCCTTCGTTATACATGGACAATGTACCTGAAGGGTAGACTCTTAGAAGAGAATGCTAGATCAATGCATAAATGTATCTGTAATTTTAGGGGCTGCAGTCTCACCAAATATACAAAAGTATGTCATCAAACTTTTGGATTTTGCCAGTCTGATAGGTAAGACATGGAATCTCCGTATAGTTTTAGGTTATATTACTTTAACACAATTAAAATCAAGCACCTTTCATTTTGTTTAAAGGCTTTTGTATTTCTTTCTTTAACTGTTGGCGTCCTTGGGCTGTTTTCTATTGTTGATTTTTTTTTTCCTTTATTTCTAGGAACTTTTGATATAATAGAGAGACCAGCCAAAATACAGGCTAGAAATTTAATACAGTAGAATTTATCATGTGGCATTAGGAGATAACACACTTCCACCATTATTGTCAAACATCTAAAGTAACTGGTCTAGCCAGGAAAGATTAAAAAAGATGCCCAGGTCCACACGAATGAGTGACCTAGAACCCAAGTTGCCTGACACAGACAAGCATAGTAATGTCTTGACTAGCCAGAAGTCAGACTTTGGACTCAAATTTCCATGATACTCCAACTTGGAAGTAGATGAAAATGGCCTCAGAGGAGATATAGCTGAAATAGCTCACGGCCTAAAAAGGCACTGCACTTCACAGTTGCTACACAGATCCTGGGCTCTCACACAGAACCTTAAGAAATATATTAGCAAATGCACCTATGTGGGTTCCCAGCTCAAAGCAAATCAGAACTCAAACAGCCAAGTGAATGCAGTAAGGATATCCTAGCTTGAGTCAGACTTCCAGACAGGAGACCTAGAGGGAAGAAACCAAGAAAGCAAGACAATGACGCAAAGTTAGCCAAGCACACAGCCAACTGGGGCCACTGGGAACCAAGAATCTTAAAAACACCTGCCAAGGTAATGACTGCAGGAGAGGATGCTATTCACTGGCACCTGTTAAGAGTCATTCAGAGACATGGGATTATCTAGCCTTTGAATTGGAAGGGATCCAGTTCTTTCTAACACTCCATTCAGGATTCTTCTTCAGAGCAGCTGTGGTTAACCCTGGTCCTCCGTTTGAGCAGTTCTACAAAAGAAATCTCAACATCAAAATACTCTAAAGGGAAGGGCAACTGTTTGTTGAGACCTGCTATGTGTCAGGCATTGGGCTTAATACTTAATACACATTTCCTTATTTATTCTTCCTATAAAGTAGGTATTGTCCACATTTTACAGATGTGGTAACTGAAGTTCAAAGATGTTAAGTAACTTGCCCAAGATCACAAGAAAGAGAGAAGCGGCCCTGACATCTGGGAGCCGGCCTGGTACTGTCAGCTAGGCCCCAGCATTGCTGAACATGAACAATTCACAGAGCATCACCATCTGGCAAGGCCCCTCGTGATCACTGTTATAGTCTAGAATGCGAGAAAAGACTACCTCAACCTAATTGAATTAAGTTGCGAGTTTAATAGCTGGCCAGCGACCACCCTCTGCACAGGGAGAAACGGCCATGCAGAGAGCAGAGTCAAGTCAGGAGGGGCCGGCCCTTTTAAAGGCAAAAAAAAAAAAAAAACACACTTTGAAGAATTACCTAATTGTGCAAGCACAAAGAAAGCATTGATACATTCTTATCTTGTTTTAGCAGGATGGGGGGGGGGGTTAGTGAAAAATACATTTTACATTCTGCTGTCTAAGCCAGAGCACAGCTGTCGGGCGCCTCAGCTCTCCAGGGTGTTTTGATCCTGAGTTACCATTACCTAAGTAAGCGTAATGCACTGCCCTCCCCCTCAGTTTTTAAGCTTAGACATACTAGCAGAAGAGAGATGGCAGGTTTGGAGTCAGATAAGGTCCAGCTGAAAATTTTCCACTACAGAAACTAATGGCTGGTTATCGGCGGCTTATGGTCCCTAGACCTTAACAATCATGATGCATCAAGACAAAAACAAGCTCACTCTGTGATCATGTCTGAACACAGACTAAGCATGAACATGGTCAACTCCCCACAAAAGTGACCAAACACCACCCCTTTTTTCAATCCTAATGAGTGCTGCTTCTTGACCAATCACAGTTTAGCCCCTCTCTGGCCTTCTCTCCTTTTAGATAAGATTTATGAAGATCCTCAATCATAGAATTTCCTCCGCGTCCTGACAGCATCCAATCCAGAGCGAAGCCTCCTTCCTTAAAGTCTCCACCACCCCCAGATTGCCTACTCCAAGCCTAAATCCTCTAAGTGCTTTCTAGCACCCCCTTAATGAGACATCTCAAGGTTCCCTGTGGTCTCCCTGGCTGCAAGGAGCAACAAACTCAACTTGCTCAACTCTGAGTCTGTTCCTGGTGGTCTTTAGAGGGTATTAATGTCACACAGAGAATTAGTGCTGAGCCAAGATTACATCCAAGGTCCACCTGACGCCGAAGTCTGTGCCCTCAACTACCCTGCTCTGCTGACTCCCTGTTCAGCATTTTTCTTTTTTAATTTGGGCAACATAGGATTCATTCTGTGAAGAAAGTGTGCTTCAAAGGGTAAACTTCAGTTATGGTGGGAACAGAAATCATTGCTCACTATCTGGGGAAATGAGACATCGCTATACTTGCCTAACTTGTCTCATGGTTAACAAATTCAGCACAACTGAATTATTCTTAGTTTTCTAAATAACAAAGTGAAACTGAGTCTATTAAACTAAAACAGATGTGTCATCTTTTTACATAATATCTTCCGATGCTTACAGCCCAGTAGCTGAACTCATTTTTTTAATGGAAGTACAGTATCCAGATACTCTGAAATAAAAATTGGTAAGTGAAGTAAACAAATGATGGTCACAAGACAGGCATGAGGCTGAAAAGAGTCAAGGTGAGGAGGCAAAGGCTTTTAGGAGGTGGAGTGGGTAACAAATAGCCTGACTGAGACTAGGGAAGAACGCCTCGAGTGCCTTGAGAGGGCAAAAAGAACGAAGAGAAAAGCACTTCTGGACAACGTGAAGCTTCCTCTTAAGGCAGGGGAGCTAAGGGACAGCGGCTGGGGAGTCTGGGCCCTCTCTCCCAGATCTATGGGCTCAACTTGTCCTCGCTTTCCTTTAGAAGAGCCTGTCGCTGGTGGATTTTGAAGATGCTTAATTTTCACTGTGCAGCTTCTTCTCCAACCCCACAGCACTTCTTTCATTTCATAGACTCGGCCGTCTGTCTGTCTGGCCATCTGCCTGCCTCTTGAGGACAGCGATCCCAAGACGTCCGTCCCTTTCACTGCCCCATTCACCATCTTGGACAGAGCAGCCTCTGGAGGAGTGGCCGGATGGCGTGTTTACAACCATCGTTTTTTCTACGCGCTGCCCTCTAGTCTTTCCTTATCAGGTGCAGACGCCAGCGGCTCCGGAACAGTCAGGGATCCTCCAAAGGAGGCCAAAGGAAGCCCCAAGGGCTGCTGTTGAGTCATCCCAGTCCGGCTCGGCACACCGAGGGGGCTCGTCCCCAAGCTCGGGGCCACCATATCTCGGACCAAGGCGGTCCCGTGCAGGGACTGAACTCCAGGCCTGCTCCGGCCTTTCTCCCGCAAACACGCCCCCAAGCCAGGAAAGCCTTGGCGACACCCAGAGGAGAAACCGGGAGACAAAGGATGAATGAATGGGGAGGGGGCGGTGAGGGGGACAGGGAAAGAAGGTACCAGCTGCGCCTGCGACAGCGAGCAGAGGAAATGGCAGCGGGCGAGGGGGCGAAGTCGGGGGTAGAGAGAGCGCGTGCCGGAGTGGCCGGGGAGGTGGGCCCGGGACTGGGGCTGGGGCTGGGTATGGGGAGGGCGAGGGGCGCGACGGGGCAGCCAATCGACTCGTCTCCTTTAGGAAGGAGAGAGGGCAGGGGTGTC
The DNA here is from genome assembly GCA_963574885.1 of Lepilemur ruficaudatus. Classification (NCBI taxonomy): domain Eukaryota; kingdom Metazoa; phylum Chordata; class Mammalia; order Primates; family Lepilemuridae; genus Lepilemur; species Lepilemur ruficaudatus. Next base: position 4,901 of record CAUYRT010041610.1, read on the forward strand.
CCAGCGAGAAAGCGCCGCACCGCCTCCGCTCCCCTCGGTGCGGGACGCCCGGACAGAAAATAGAGGAGCCGGAGCGGAGCCTGGAGCTCGCGCCCGCCGCGCACTTACCCGCGCGCCTCTGCTCGGTCCCGGCTGCCGCGCGCCCCGCGCCCCGTGCCCGCAGGGTCGGAGGAGCCTGGGCGGGCGCTCGGAGGGGGAGGAGGGAGAAGGGCGGGCCCGTTGGGACCTTTGCTCCATCCCCGCCCCTTGGAGCCGCGGGGCTGGCGGTGGGAGGGGCATGCCCGGCCGGGGAGGAGAAGAGGGCGCTGGGCGGGGGGCTGTGGCCCGAGACCACCCGGAAGGCCCAGAGGGAGTGGGCTGCCTTCCTCCGTGCGACTGCCCCTGAGCCCCGTCGCTTGGGGCCCAGGCCTCGGCTTCGGCCAAAGTCCTCGCACACGTCTCAGGAACCAAGTCGTGGGGTGCAGCAGGGAGATGTCGGGTCCGCCCTCCACACGGGCCTCCACTCCTGCTGCGCGGCACCGGGGATCTGAGGGCTGCGCCCCGCCACCAACGGTGGGACGTGGACTGGCTCTGTGACTTCATGGTTCAACTAGGAAAGTCTCAGGCCTCTCTAGCCTGTGGGACCCTCAAATGCCGGTGCCTGAGAGTATCCAGAATTGTAGCGTGACGGTGCCCACACTTAGCCCTGACGCCAGTTAATAATCCATGTAAACTGCACTCTAAGCTCCTTGAGGGCAGAACCAAGCATCTTTAATATACTGTGTGCTCTAAATAGCGAAGGGGGGAATCTGAGCATAGCTGGTGCTCAAAATTGCTTGCTGATTGACGGACTTGAATGTTGGATCCTCCCAGTCAGTATTTGTAGATTATCTCTGTGCAATGCTCTCTACTGGGCTGATAGCAATGAACAAGACAAAATGAAATTTCTGCCCTCCGAGAACTTACACTCAGAGTGTGAAGTTTCGTGGCTGCCTTCAAGTGGGATGTAGAGGGCGGGTAGAGAGGCCTGGCAGGGCTTTCCCTTGGGCCTCCATATGCTTTGCACGTATCTCTAGGTTGCAGTTACCACCTCATTGCAAAGGGTTCCCTGACCACCCAAAGTAAACGTGCCCACTCACCCTCCGGAACGCTCCCTGGTTCTTCCCTGCTTTATTTTCTCCTTAGCACTTATCACCATCTTATAGACTATGTGCATGATACTTAGTTCATATATTATCCTTTTCTTCCCTAAAATGCTCCCTGAGGGCGGCAACTTTTGTTTTCCTCACTATACCCAGCGCCTAGCTTAGTACTTGATGCAGGGTAAATACTCAGTAACTATTAATAATTGTTCAATTAAGGAATGAAACCTCTAGTTTCTCCAGCTAGACTGGGGGGTCTTATGCATCTTGCAGTGCCTGACACAAAGTAGGTGCACCATTAATGGTTGTTGGGTGAATGAGTGGATAGAAATGTCCAGAGTGGTGGTGGTGCCCTTTGGGCCAATGTGATTAGGTGTTGGAAGAAGGAATCACTGTCCCAGCCCTGTCAAGAGACTTCATCTATGCTATTGGTTCTCTGACTTCATAAAATCATACGGTGATGATTCTGGCTTGTTACCAGAGATGATTGCCTCTTGCTCATGAAGTTCCCACCCCCAGTACTCTGTACCTAGATAGGTTATCCCTTGTAATTCAGAGTATGTGAGCTTTTTGGTGCAACAGTTAGTGGCTTCAAATTCTTTCACTCTTTTTTGTCCTGTTGAGTGCCTTTTAATTAAATTCCTGAGAAAGGTAGTAATAAAATCAGCTGCTAATATTTATGTAGCACTGTCTACTGCCACCAAGCATGGCTCTGAGCACTTTACCTGTAACGACTGATTTAATCTTCATAACCAATTGGGAGTTCAAGTGACAATTGAGGGCACTAAGGGACAAACTGGAATGCTCACCCAGCTGGGAAAAGACAGAGCCACTATTTTAACCCAAGTCATTTGGCTCCATCTGAGTTTTAACTCATCACAGGGTACAGACTCTCCAGAACAGAAAACAGGAAGCACAGTAGGGGTCACCCCACCATGCAGTGTTTGAATGGCCTGTGTGCTGAAAGGGAGAGACAGCTTGTGTTTAAGCAGATCTCTCCCCCACCCACCCGGCTACTCCCCCTGTCCAATGGGGGATAAAGAGGATTCCGGTACAGCCATAACTTTTTTTATAGTTGTGCTTATCATTATTATTATTATTATTAATTAGAGTATTTGAAGATGGCCCAATACAAGATGGGAACTTTTAGCTCAACTAGGAAAAAAGTGAATAAAAAGAAAACATCAAACAATGAGAACTTTTAGCCCAACTAGGGAAAACAGAGAATAAAAAGAAAACATCAAACTCCAATCTTCTCATTCCATTATAGGTATCTTTCCCTTTAAAAAAAATGGAGCTATGTAGAAACAGAATTTCACAGACAGTAAATTGAGGTGGTCATAATGATGGCAAATATTTGCTTTTAAAAAGATTCATTATATTAATATGAACTATGTTTCAAGTTATAGAACTTCTGCAACACATCTGTGTGGTGTTGTGTGTTTCCTACTCTATCCCCAGATTCTTAGCGAGGAAACGATATGTAAAGGGCAGCAAAAATTGATAGAACTCATTAATGGGTTATATTTTATAAATGAACACATTACTAAACCAGCTCTACATGGCAGCTGTTATTATTTCCTAGTTCTTTGGGAGGCACTTTTGGAGACCTGGAATCTTTCAGATGAATCGGTCAGATTTGGGTTGAATCCAGCCTACCACTTACCGGCTGAGTGATCCTAGGCTAATTGTATAACTTCCCATTTAAAAATTACTTACAGTATTGTCAAAAGATTATGTAAAGTACTCAGCTAATAGTAACACTTAATAAAAGTTAGTTTCCTTTCCTCCATTAATTACTTTTCAAAGTTGCCTTTAAATTAAGCCTAAAATTTTTCAGGTATGCATAATTTTGTCCTTTACCATATTGACTGCTTCCCAGAGGAACATATAGCTACTAACATAAATTAAAACAAAATTTGGCATACATTGATATATATTTTAAAACTGATTTAATTTACCTCTCTAAATCCCAAAAGTGCTTTTAAAACTGGAGACTGTATTGCCAATGCATATTACCAATTATCACTTTAAAATAAAAAACTTTATGGAGGGTTAAATATCATCCAAAATTGACTGTTTCTTTCAGTGTTCCAACCATTACCTGTTCAATTGCAAGGCACAGATACAGACGAAAGAATTGAAATTTACTTGGTGGTCAGCAAATGATCAACAAAAATCATCCAAATTGAAAGTCTCAATGCACATATTATTGCACAAATAAGGAAGTTTGAAGTAATTTTCTGTCCCAATTATCAATTGCTGCGTAACAAACTACCCCCAAAGCTTAGTAGCTTGAAATAATAACCACTTTATTACGTCTCACAGCTTTGTAGACTGGGATGTTGGACAAGGCTCAGCTGAATGATTTTTCTGATCCATGTGGCATTGACTGGGATCACTCAGTGGAATTTAATTGTTGAAGGTGAATGGCCTAGTCTGGAGGGTCTGGGAAGTTTTCACCCACACCTTTATCCATTTGGACTACTATAACGGAATACCATAGACTGGATGCCTTATAACCAACAGCCATTTATTTCTCACAATTCTGAAGGCTGGAAAGTCCAAGATCAAGGCATCAGCAGATTCAGTGTCTGGTGAGAGCCTGTTTCCTGGTTTGCTTAGATGGTAACTTCTCAATTGTCCTCAAGTGGTGGAAGGAAGGAACAAACAAGTTCCCTAACAACTCTTTTATAAGGATACTAATCCCATTCATGAGGGCTCCACACTCATGACCTAATCACCTCCCAAAGGCCCCACCTTCTAATGCCATCACGTTGGTGATTAAGTTTCAACATATGAATTTAGGGGAGCACAGTATTCAGACCATAGCATCTCATGTCCTGGTCTTGGATAACTTGGCAGGGATAACTTGAAGGTGGGAGTTATCAACCAGATAACTCTTCATCACGGTGGGTTTTCAGAAGTCAGATTTCTTATAATGAGGCTCCGAGCTCCAGAGGCAAGTGTTCCAAGAAACAAAGCAGGAGCCACAAGTCTTATGACTTAGGCTTTAAAGACCCAGAATATAACTTCCAAAGCATTCTACTGTTGAAGCAAGCCCAGACTCAAAGACAGATTATACTCTATTCTCAAGGAGCAAAACAGCAAAGAATTCCAGATGCCTTCAATCTACCACACTTAAAGTTAGTAAAAACACCTATGTTTTGTGTTCATTGTTCATGTAGAAACATAGATCATTGTCAGCATTAAGGATATTTGTAATGAAGACCAGTAGTCATCCACCAGATATCCAATTTACAGAAATACCCAGAGTAATACATTTCAGAACTATGCAGTCTTTTCTCATCCCATTATCATTATTCTTAAATATAATCCAGCATCTGAGTGTGCCATACCCAGCATAGAGAAAGGCAAAGTCCATGCATCTAACATTTTGTTAATTCAACAAATATTTATTAGGGACCTACTATAGTGCCAGGCGCTATATTAGGTACTGAGCAAGGGAAATGTGCTTCATGCCCTCCATGTCCAGAGGAATTGTAGTCTACCAGGTAAGGCAGACAGATAAACAGTAAGGGTAAATGGTAAGGAGTACAATGACCAGTTGTCAGGGGCATGCTTGGCTGGAGGATGTGACATGATGAAGGGGGAAAGAAACTGGGTCAAAGAAACTAAGTTAGTTAGGGTAAGCTAACTGCTAAAACAATAAACCCCAAAATTGTATAGCTCAAATATAATAGTAGCTTACTTACTTACATTTCTTACTCACTAACAATCTAAAGTAGTTCTAGGTTACTTATCAAGTCAAGAACTTTCACCTTTTTACTTAAAGGAAGGAGTTTATGGCTTCTCTTTGGCAAATTTGCACTGCCAACATCACTACTCATGTGCTTAGGGGCTATTACTAAGTAAAATAAAGGTTATTGAGCACAAGCATTGCAATACTGAGACAGTTAGTCTGATAACGGAGATGGCCAAGTGCATAACAGGTGTGGATACACTGGACAAAGGGATTATTTATATCCCAGGCAAGGATAGAGTGGGACAGTGTGAGATTCCATCAGCTACTCAGAACGGGGTGCAAGTTAAGACTCACGTATTGGCTGCCTGGAGACACCAGCTGCCAGAGCATCTCAGTAAGAAGGAGAAGTTTTAGATGAAAGAGGAAAAAATGAACAGACAGACAAACATAGTTTGGATGTGGGTCTGAAGGAAGGGTGCTAGAGCCTTTGGGAGACTCCACAGGAAGAAGTTGCCTTCCCTGGTAGACTATAAGCCCCATGGACATGGAGGGCATGAAGCACATTTCTCTTGCTCACCCTCATATGCTCAGTACCGAATATAGTGGCTGGCACATAGTAGGTCCCTAATAAATATTTGTTGAATTTAGAAAATGTTGGATGCGTGGACTTTGCCGTTCTCTATGGAGAACAAGAAGGAGTAGCGTATCACCAAAGATCAACCCCTGAGAGGTGTGGACTCCAAGAGAAGGGTAGGTGAAGCAGATTGTTTCTCCCTCCCTCCCATCTCTGAGAGTCAGTGGGATCCCAAGCTGCTGGAGAGACTTTCTGCCCACATGAGCAGAGGCTGCTACCACCAGTGAGCTGGGAACGTCTTGTGGACAGGGCACCAAGCTCTCAAAGCCCTTAGGATACTTCCCATTCCCACAGACCTGAGCCTGAATGGCAGTTGCCGTTTTTCTTCTCCACCCACTATGTACCTTTGTCCTCCGCAGGGGGCTTCCCACCTCAGGTTTCATCCAGTTCATTCCTACACAGGTGCTTCCCAACTCCAGCCCAGATTGCAGGAGCCACAGGGGTCCAGTGGGTCTCGGTTAATCTCCGACTCCACAGCCTGGACATTCTGGGCAGACTGCCTCCCAGAGAGAGGGTTGAAGACAACAAGAGTGCTAGCTTTCCTCCATCCAGAACTCTTTTCTTCCCCCCATCCCCTCCCCTCACCCACAGCTGCCAAGAGAGACAATTGAGCCACCACACCAAGGCTTCCACAGAGAGTGGGGTTCAGGCCTTTCCTTTTTGGGTTCTGCCATGGACTGAGGGGTGCTCAGACTGTGAATTCCCTGCTTGCTGGCCCGCCCTGGTGCTGCTTGCCTGGCAGCTCCTTCAGAGCAGGGTACACCCCAAGGTGGAGGGACATTGATCCTGCTTGGGCACCCTGTGGGTGACTTGGGACCAGCGTGCTGCTCCCTGGCATGGTCAAGGATTGATCTTTGAGCTTCTTGTACCTGGATTTCTAGCAAGGCCAGGGAAATTTTCCTCAATTATTCCCTCAAATAGGTTTTCCAACCCTTGCATATTTTCTTCTTTGCCCTCAGGGATGCCTATGATTCTTATGTGAGGCCTCTTTACATAATACCATAGTTCTTGAAGATTTTGTTTGTTCCTCTTGTTTCTCAGGTCTTTCTCTTTGACTGACTTGTTTAACTTAAAAGTATTGTCTTTAAGTTTCGGGATTCTTTCTTGAAAGAATGCCTGATCTTGCCTATTCTTAAGGCTTTCCGCTGTGTTTTGTATTTCCTTGAATGAAGTTTTCATTTTCAGAAGATCTGTTTGATTTTTTTTTAATAATTCTATTTCCTTAGTACATTTTTCATTCATTGCCTGTCTTGTTTTTGTGGTTTCTGTTTGGTTTCTATTTTCTCTTGTATTTCATTGAATTTCCTTATACTCCATATTCGAAATTCTTCATCTGTCATTTTCAGTCTTTTTGTTTTGGTTGGTATCCATTGGTAAGCAGTTATTGTTTTCTTTTGGGGGAGTCCTTTCACTCTGATTTTTCATGTTTCCAGAGTTTTTTCACTGATTCTTATCTGACCTCTTGGTTGTGACTTGGGCTTGCTAGGCCTGGCTTATGGGCCTGTCTCTGGGTCCCTGAGAATCAATCCCTGAGTGTGCAAGGGAGAGGAATGTTTGTCCTGAGTTGCTTACAGGGTGTTCTAGCAGGTTTGGTGTACCTCTCAGGGTTACCTCTGACCTGGTGTCTTCACCTGTTCCCAACAGTGTATAGTGAATTAGGTCCCCCGATAGCTTACCATCGGTGAGGTGGGTGGTATTTGTGAATGTGGATCAGCCACACCCTGTTTGCTTGAGTCAGAAGACACTATAGTGAGCTATATTGTTGTTCTCCCTGTCATCAGTTGATGTCTGTGTGAAAGAGCCAGCTGCTGAGATGTTCTTTTGTGTCCATGGTAGACTCTGGTGCCCCAGGTGGAGTACTTGAGTGCCTCAAGTTATAGGAGGGACCCTATAGCTCCCAGGGGTCTTCTTTATCTCCACCACCACTGAGAAGGGGGCGGAGCAAGGCAGTTCATGGCAAGGTTGTGGGAGCCTTGCTTTTCTGGCCAGGAGGCGGAGCCGCTGGTAGGAGGGTCAGGATAAACTCTCCAAACTGGGAGACCCGTTCATGTGGAAGGAGGCTAAATACTTGTATGCTAAGGCCCCAAGCTGGGTTCTTTCCACTCTTATCCAGTAGCACAGTTTTTCTGTGGGGAGGGGTAGGTGCTCTCCCTAATGGCCACTCCTTGGACCCCCACATACCCTGTAAAATTGAGTCAGTAAAGGCTGTAAAGAGCATGCAAATTGATCTCCCTGGCAGTAGGTGGCACTTCCCAGAAGGAACAATCTGCAATGTTGTTTTGGGGTCCTGTGACCAGCTCTAGTTCCTCAGGAGAAGCACTCTAATACTCCAGGCAGTGGGTGGGGCCCTGGAACTTCCAGGTGAATCCTTATTCTCTGCCACAGCAAGGTGGGTGGGAGAGTATGGCTGGGCACAGTTGGGTTGGGTAGGCTTGCCCTCAGGGTCCACAAAAGCTGGCAAAGTAGCTGTTTTGGCAGGGGTCAAAGTTCTTCTCCCAGCTTTGGGGCAGAGCTACCAGGGAGGGGATGAAGTGGCCCCACCCAACTAGAAAGTCTCCTTGTGGAGGCAGGTCCATCTGAGTTTTGCAAACTGGCAGTCTACAGTGGGCATCATTCCTCTCCCTCCTCCTCTGCTCCACAGTGTGTCTTCAGTGTCTGCTGACAGGCAGGAGTCCAAGCCAGCTGAGCTCCCACACAACTGTCCTGTGGGCCAGGATGTTCCCTGCCCAGGATCCTGGCCTGAGCTGATAGTGCAGCCCTTCCATGGAGGAAGGGGTGCCCCACAAGCATGCCACAGCTAGGACTCACATTGTACTGTCCCTGGAGATCTGCCCATGTGGGCTCTCTCACCTCCCAAGACCTAACATAAGAATCATAGGCATCCCTGAGGGCAAAGAAGAAAATACACAAGGGTTGGAAAATCTATTTGAGGGAATAACTGAGGAAAATTTCCTTGGCCTTGCTAGAAATCCAAGTACAAGAAGCTCAAAGGACCCGTTGGAGATTCATTGCAAAGAGGCAATCGCCATGACACATAGTCATCAGATTGGCCAAAGTAAACATGAAAGAGGCACTCCTATGAGCTGTAAGGCAAAATAATCAGGTAACTTACAAATGAAAACCCATCAGACTAACTGCAGACTTCTCAGCTAAGACCTTACAAGCCAGAAGGAATTGGGAACCCATCTCAGTCTTCTCAAACAGAGTAATAGCCAGAATTTTGTATTCTGCAAAACTAAGTTTCTTATATAAGAGAAAAATAAAGACTTTTCTCAGACAAGCAAACACTGAGAGAATTTGTCAAGACCAGATCTGCCCTGCAGGAAATACTCAGAACTGCATTATACACAGATTGGCACAATAGACACGCACCAGGGTAAAATCACCCAAAAACCCAGATACCACAGAGCCCAGATACCACAATGGCTCAAGAGATAAAGCAAAGCAATAAAGTTCTACTCAACAGGATGAAGAGAAATCTGTCCCACTTATCAATTCTTTCAGTGAATGTGAATGGCTTGAACTCCCTACTCAAGAGACATAGGCTGACTGAATGGATAAAAAAAATACAAGCCAAGTATCTGCTGTCTCCAGATAACACATCTAACCCAGAAGGACTCATTCAGACTCAAGGTGAAGGAACAGAAAATAACATTCTGGAAATGGAATCTAACAGATGGAATCCAAAAGAAAGCTGGTATAGCCATTCTCTATCAGATAAGATAGACTTCAAATCAGCAAAGTAAGGAAAGACAAAGATGTTCATTATATAATGATGAAAGAAACACTTTAATAAAAAGACATAACAATCCTAAATATTTATGCACTTAACACAGGTGCGCCCAGATTCATTAAACAAACCCTACTTAACCTAAACAAAATGATAAACAGCAGCATCTTAAGAGCCAGGTACTTCAACATTCCACTGACAGAACAGGACAGATCCTCCAAGCAGAAAATAAACAAAGAAACAATGGAGATATCATGACTGATACAATGGAAATACAAAATATCATCTCTGAATACTATAAAAATCTCTATGCATATAAACTTGAAAATGTTGAGGAAATGGATGAATTCTTGGAAACACACAACCTCCCTAGGCTCAATCAAGAAGAAATAGAACTCCTGAACAGACCAATACCAAGTAACAAAATTGAAGCAGCAATAAAAAAATTTCCTAAGAAAATGTCCCAGACCAGATGGATTCACAGCCAAATTTTACCAGACCTACAAAGAAGAACTGGTACCTATATTTGAGAAATTATTTAATAACATAGAGAAGGAAGGGAATCCTCCTCAACTCATTCTATGAAGCCAATATCACCTTGAAATCAAAGCCAGAAAAGGACACAACGACAACAACAACAAAAACTACAGACCAATATCCCTTATGAATATGATGCAAAATATCTCAATAAAATCCTAGCAAACTTAATTCAGCTGCGCATCAGAAAAATAATCCACCACAATCAAGTGAGTTTCATCCCAGAGATGCAAGGATGGCTCAACATACACAAATCTAAAATGTGATTTACCAGAGAAACAAAACAAAAACCATATGATTTTCTCAATAGATACAGAAAAAAACATTTGACAAAATTCAGCATAGTTTCATGAGAACTCTTAACAAAATAAGCATAGATGGAACATACCTCAATATTACAAAAGCCATATATTACAAGCCCACAGACAACATTACACTGAACGAAGAAAAATTGAAAGCATTCCCGCTTAGAACTAGAACCAGACAAGGTTGCCCACTGTCACCATTTCTCTTCAACATAGTGCTGGAAGTCCTAGCCAGAGCGGTCATGCAAGTGAAAGAAATCAAGGCTATCCAAATGGGGAGAGAAGTCAAACTATTGCTCTTTGCTGACAATATGATCTTATATCTAGAAAACCCCAAAGATTCTGTCAAGAGACTCCTGGAATTGATAAATAAATTCAGTAAAGTCTCGGGTTACAAAATCAATGTACACAAATCAATAGATTCCTATACGCAAACAACAATCAAGCTGAGAATCCAATCAAAGACTCAATACCTTTCACAATAGCAACAAAGAAAATAAAATACCTAGGAATATATTTACCAAGGAGGGGAAATACCTCTACAGGGAGAACTATGAAATACTAAAGAAGGAAATCACAGAGGATGTAAACAAATGGAAAAACACATGCTCCTCAATCAGTAGAATCAACATTGTTAAAAAATGTCTATACTACCCAAAATGATCTACAGATTCAATGCAATCCCTATTGAAATATGAATATCATTTTTTGCAAGTCTAGAAAAAAATAATTCTGCACTTCTTATGGAAACAGAAAAGACCCTAAATAGCCAAAGCAACCTTAAGCAAAAAGAAAAAATTGGGAGGCATCACTTTACCAGACTTCAAGCTGTACTACAAGGCTGTAGTAACCAAAATAACATGGTACTGGCACAAAAACAGAAACAGACCAATGGATCAGAACAGAGAACCCAGATATAAAACCACCCTCATAGTGCTATCTGATCTTTGACAAAGCAGACAAAAACATACAATAGGGGAAAGAATCGCTATTCCATAAATGGTGCTGGGAATATTGGATAGCCACATGTAGAAGACTGAAAGAGAATCCATACCTCTCACCACTCACAAAAATTAATTGATGATGGATAACAGATTTAAATTTAAGGCATAAAACTATAAGAATTCTAGAAGAAGAGGTTGGAAAAACTCCTATAGATATTAGCCTAGGCAAAGAATTTATGAAGAAGACCCCAAAGGCAATCACAGCAACAACAAAAATAAATAAATGGGACCTGATCAAACTAAAAAGCTTCTGCACAGCCAAAGAAACTGTCATGAGAGCAAACAGGCAACCTACAGAATGGGAGA
>CAUYRT010041613.1:0-88194 GCA_963574885.1 Lepilemur ruficaudatus
AACCTAAAGGAACTACTTTAGGTTCCCTAAAATTCATATATATATAATTTTATTTTAATATAAAAATTTATATAAAAATGTTTAATATAGTTTTATAAAATATATTGAAATGTTATATATTTTTAATAATTCTGCCTCATACTATTGCTTCGGCTGAGAATATACTTGTACATTGAATCATTTATTCCCAATTCTTCATTTCTTCCCCAAAATTATACATTATTTCTCTTTGCCATAGACTTTTTTTTTCTTTATTGAAGTGTAATTTACATATCATTGTCTTTACTCCATTTTAAGTGTACAATTAAATGGTTATTAGTAAATTTACCAAGTTGTACAGCTATTCACATAAATCAGTTTTAGAAGATTTTCCTCCCCCTATTGAGACCCCTAATACCCCTCCCCAACTACCATAGACTTTTTAATAACATCCAGCAGAATGGGGTGGATTTATCTTACCATCTTATTGATGTTGGATTGTCCAAGTGACTTACCGTGGACAGTGAAACATGAGAGTAATCACCACTGAGACATTTCTGGGCTCAACCCCCAAGACATACCGTGGTGCTCTGCTCATTCTCTTGCCTTTCCTTCCTACCGAGAGAAGCATTTCTTTTGAGTAGCTATTGCCCCTCAGCCTGGATTCCAGGATGGATACACAGATTACGTTTAAACACAGTATGAGGCAAGCCCAGCTTACTCTGCAGCTTGGAGAGGAGCTACCCAGCTAGGCTCAGCCAGAATTAGACTATACCCAAACCAACCTGAAGATGAGTAATTGAGTCCAGCTGAGATCACTGGCGTGGGCCCAGCTTAACTACATACAGGTGAAGTAATCAATGCTTATTGTTGTAAGCCATTGGGATCTTGTGGTGTATATTATGCAACATTGTTGCAGAAATAGTGAACAGATACAAATACCCTTTCCCATTTGTGTACATGAGTAAATTTGCCAAAATTACATGCAAATTTTCACCTCGTTTGGGAGGCAATGATCTCTTTATTTGCTCTGTCTCCAATCTCAAGCACAGTTCTTTTGAGTTTGCCGATGTGTGTGTGATAATATCCATTATATTTTACTCAAATGTCTTGTCTGTGCATTTATCTCTCTCAATATATGATAAGTCACTGGAAGATAAGGACTGTATCTTATATCTTTGAAGTTACAACCTATCAGAGCACCTCACGTGTAGCTAATGATTAAGTAGACTTTTCTAAATGATGGAATGAATATATAGATCAATGTATTTTCCAATCATTTGATGTCACATGACATTTGAATGTTTGATGTGCTGCTACATAATTCTCTGGCAAGGTTCCTAGTTGGAAGGAAGGTAAGAACATCAACCTATTAAAAAAATGGGGATTAATGTCTGTTTCCTATCATCAGTAGAAGCATTTAGCTCCAACACAATAAAGGAAGCTGAAGAATTTTCCTTCTTAATGACTTGTAATTTACTGGTATTTCACAAATTGCATATTCTGAGATTTCACTTATTATGCATTTGTAGCATTAGGAGATTGGACCCCAGGGTAGGGTTGGAAAAGCAATGTTTGGGCTGCTGTTTGCTATGCAAGTTAGTGATATAAGGAAACCAACTGAAAGAGGTGGAATTATCTGAATTTTGACCAGCCAATTTATGAAGGAAATCAAGTAGAGTTGTGACTTTCTCCTAACTCAGCGCCTAACCAAAAATTTCAGGCTGAATTTAAGCCAGAGTATATTGATTTCAAAGTAGGGTTGGTAGTGTTGCAGGTACTATGTCAAATAGTTCATAGAACCTTTAAGGAAAACCAGAAACTTACTTGGTGTCTAGTTTTCTTTTTCAATAACTTCCAATTTTATTAAATTATGATCTGAGTGATATTTACAATATTGTTACTCTATATGGAAGTTACTGATTGTTTTGTATTTAAAAATTTGTTAAATATTTATGTTGATTGTGTTATATAGATTATCTATACTTTTGCTTTATTTATTTTTGTTTCTTTGATCTGTCTTGTACTGATAGTGGTTTCTTTAAGTCTCCTATTACTACTGTTTTACTATCTGTGATTCCTTGTAACTCTTACAGTTTTTGCTCCATACAGGTTATTGCTGTGTTATACAGTACATAGATGTTCATGATTATCCATTGTGAATCGTGACATTTAACATTAAAATATGTTCTTCTTTGCATGTATAATGTGTTTAGGTTTGTATTCTACTTTTATTATCAATCATTAGCTCTGCTTTCTTATTGTTCTTTCCCTCTTACCCCCAGTACATCTTAACACTTTCTTTTTAGGCTTTTTTAATCCTGGTGTACATTTTGTTTTAAGTATAACTTTTATAAACAGTATATAATTGAGTCTTTATGAATCAGATTAAAACTTTTTTAAAAAAAATAAGGGAGTTAAATCTATTAGCATTTATCAATAAGATGAATGTGCTTGACCTCAAGTCTGCCATATTATCTTATTGATAATTAGTACTTATACATATATTTTATATTTCTTTCTCTACATGATATATTTTCTTTTCTCTTTAAGTTTTTAATTTATTATAGTATTTAGGAAGCTTTGTGGTTTTGCTTTATTGAATATCTTTTAAAAAATGCCCTTTATCCCCTGTTTTTAGTAGTATATATCATGGAGTTTATCTTTGCAGGTAAATTTTTCTAGGTACACGGTAGATTTAAATATGTTGATATAAATTTTCTTTCATTTTTGGAAAGTGTTCTTGTATAATCATTTTAATATGAGTTTTGTTCATTAGCTTATTCAGGGACTCTAATTGTACAGATGTTATTATCTCTTTGACTGTCTTCAATTTCAACCATTTTTTCTCACACTATTTTTACTTATTGACTCATTTTTTTTTGCATTATTTTCCTGTTTATTTCAGTGCCTTTTTGATGTTTTCATTCACATACCTTTTTACCTTGAACACTGCATAATGTAGTCTGCATTCCTAATATGACTGTATTTTTCTTCTATTTCTTTCCAGAGATCAATCAACTCATATTTCATTTCTTCCTTTTTTCATCCATTTCCAGTTTAGCTTTTGAATTTCTGTTTTAAATTATCTCTTCATATCCCCACTTACAGGAATATACTTAATTCAGCTTTGAATATTGTACTACGGATTGTTGTGTGTGCATGTATATATATATGTACACATGCACACACACATACATTTCCCTCCTCCCCATAGATGAAGATTGTTCACCCCTCTGCATTCCTACAGTCAGACTGACATTTCTGAAATGGTTTATAAGATTCCTAGTTCAAGAGTGCCCTCTACTGTCAGAGGAGCAAAGTATGATTCTTTCTAGTTTTTTTTGTGTGTGGGGGGAGGGGCTAGGGAAAAGGTTGTGTGTTCTTTCATATCTTTTACTCTATTTTATTTTACTACATCCCGAATGTTCTCTTCTTGCTTTTTACCCTCTTGCCATGCATTTTTCAAAGGGTGCCTCTCCTTTTCTTTTCATCCACTTCTGCCCACAAAAACTTTTTTGCCTTTTCCCTATATTCAATACTTTCATCTACCCATATGCTTTTTTATCATTTTCACAAAGACAGTAGACTTTCTCTTTCTGATGTGGCTTTAGAAAAAAAAAAAGACCCAAAGGAAGCCTCTCTTTTCTTTTCAGTAGTTTTTTCCCCAAACTGTATTTGTATTTTCAAATTTTTGTGGCCAGAAGCACAGAGAGAGCTGGAAGGAATATGGTTTTATTTTTCTACCTACAGGCAATTTAATTTTAGTTTTTCACTATCTTCATGTTATGTGAGCAGCTTGGATCACTGTAGTTACATTTATTCTTGTTGTTTTTTATTGTTTATTTTGTTAGACTAGGTGGATGTATTAAATTTACAAACTTGATATTGCCTTGGCAATATCATATTCAGTTTGGGCTGCTATAGCAAATTACCATAGACTGGGTGGCTTAAGCAACAAACATTCATTTCTCACAGTTTTGGAGGCTGGAAATCTGAGATCAGGATGTTAGCATGTTGCTCTGAAACCTCTTCCAGGTTTCAGACTGCTGACTTCTTGTATCCCCACATGGCAGAAAGAGGGCAAGCTAACTCTCTAGCGTCTCTTCTAAGGGCACTAATCCCATTCATGAGGGCTCCACCTTCATGACCTAATTACCTCCAATGCTCCACCTCCAGATGCTGTCATACTGGGGATTCGATTTCAAAATACAAATTTTTGAGGGGCATAAACAGTTATAACAGCTACCCAGAATTATCTGTCCAATAATTTTTTTAGTAGGCATTGTGAATATCACATTGATGAGTGTCTGCATTTTGTTGTCTTCTTTTTAGAAATACTGAATTTTGTTTTGTTTGGCACTTAAGTTACTTGTTTATCAGTTTGAGACTTCCCAGGTTTGCTAGTTTTAAACGTTGTTAGTATTTTTCTACAGTTTTTTCTAGAGATAGTTTTGCCCTGCTACTAAGGTGTGACTCATCTGGTGCCTACTGGATACCCTGGGTGTTCAATGGGCAATGACCACTCTGATTGGGAAGAACTAAAAAGACTACCAGCCTATGTGAACCCTGAGAACTATCTATTTTTAAGCTTCCCGGGAGTGTTGATTTCCTGGGCTTATGAAATGATCCCCTACACATGTGCACCTTTGTATTCAATAATAGAATCATGGGACTGCTTGCAGATATCTGGAGTTCTTTTTTTGCATAGCTTTTTCCTTCCCAGTAGTCTGCATTTTGAATCTATCTCAGCCTCTCTTAACTCTGACATCTGTTGCCTAATCTCAAGAATACTGCCTAGCAATGCTGGGGTTCCTCCTCCCTGTATCGCGTCTAGAAAGTTCCTCCAGGCTGAAAGCTTGGGAAATGGTAAGGTTCACTTCATTTATTTCCAGTCTCTTGTGTATCATAATCCTATGCTGCCTGTTGTACAAGATCTGACAAAATTTGTTTCATGTGTTTATTTTTCTAGTTGTTTCCACTAAAGACCTGAACCAACTACCCCATTATAGTGGAAGTGGAAAATTTGGGCTGCATTGATTTTTAAAAACTTTATAGGTGACATGAATGTGAAACTTGTTTTAAGAACCATTACTTCAGTTGCATAAGGAGAGATAAGATAAAAGAACATGATTACTTTGATAATTAACAATGCTATAAATAGCTAATAGCCATTGAGTGTTTATCGTACTGTAACTGTTCTAAGAACTTCGAAAGATGAATTAATCAATATTAGTCTTTCAGGTCCCCTTTAGTGAAACTCGACTCAATCTAGTTCAACTAGAAGAGGAAGTTGAGTGGTGTTTTGGGGAAATATGTGAGGCTATAACTGGGACCAAAACTAGGCAATCAAGGCGGATGCCAGGACACATATTCTCTCTCCCACCCTCTTTCCTCCCTTTCCCTCTTATTCCCTCCCACTCTTTCTCTTCCTCTTCCTCTTCCGTTTCTTCCTCCTCCTCCTCCTTCTCCTTCTTCATCTCTCTTCTCTACCCCACTACACACACAGACACACACACACACATCCTTTGTGCCTGTTAGTCTGCTTTCAGCTGCAAGTAACAAAAACTTTGAATCGACACACTAAATAATGATGACATGTGTTAACTAACATAATAAGAAGTCTAATGGTATAAGAAGACATCAGAATGTTTGATTTAGTCAATCATATGTGTCACCAAGAATCTTAGATTTGTTTTATTTTGCTTTATGTCTGCTATGACAACTTCGTGTTGTCTCGTGATCAATGTGATTTGTTGATGACTGAACTTGTTTCATGAAGTACACGGAAACATAGCCACGTACAGAGTATGGAAAAGATTGTCTCTTCCTACTGAGAAAAAAATTCCCACTTCCAAGTAGAACTCTTTTCATAATTCTTTGGTCAGAATTAGGATACATGCTCATCTCAGAACCAATTGCTGGCTGAATTGAGGGTATATAACCTCCCAGGCACTTCAGGTGGCCACTATCAGCTAGGGTAAATACTTGGGTGAATCATTCAGGTGTGTGCCAGGACAAGGCAATACCTGTAGCAGGGTGAGAGGTTTGCTGTCATACAAGAAGGGATTGGGCAGAGCATTGATAACATTACTACCTATTATCAACCCTCTTTCAAAAATGGTGTATTTGAGGCTCAGTGTGTTTAACCTGCTCAAAATAACACAGGTATTGGAAGCCACACTGTCCAACTCCAAAGTTGTAGCTTTTAATCAATATCCAACGGTGGCTTTAAAGATAAAATTTTTATGACCCTAGAGTAATATCAATGATAATTTGTCTCAGTTCATTTCTCAGATGTCTTTAATGAGCAATAATGATTTACCTTTCTCTTCTAGTGATTTGTGCAGAGGGGTGCCAGCAACCTGGGGAGATGCAGCCTGCGTCTTCACCTGTATTTGGAAGCAAAGGTCTTTGCAAAGGTCTGAGAGGGATCATCCAGTCTGCTAAGTGAAAATTGGAGAAGAAAAGACATTCTCCTTGAAGTGCAGAGTGTTGGTTCTCTCTTGGAACCTTAGAGGCAAGTCCAGGGAGCAGATTTAAGTGATAGCAAAAAGAAGAGATCAGATGTTTCAGAGGAATGAGAAATCCTTATGGCTAAGTCAGCTCTCCACAGTTAGGCTACACTTTGATGTCGGCAAAAGTTTCCCTAGTGGGACAGGCAGAGGGAAAAGGGCAGAGGAATAAAGAGATGGCTTCACTTCCTGGGTCTAAGTAAAGAAGTGAGCAGCACACCCATGTAATAATTAATATGCTGTTCTCTTCCTAGGAGCTGGAAATGTGTTTGTTAATGTATGCATAAGCAACTGAGTTATAGCTTCCAAAATAAACTGGAAGGAATACAGGAAAGGAAGCTGACTTATTAAAAGGTGTATAAGCCCTCACAAAGAGCCCAGTTGTCACCAAGAATCCATGTAGAGTTGAAGGGAGTTTCCTGGGGATTATCTGTAGAATTGCTTTCTCTAGTGGATGCTGTAGGGCATGGCTCAGTTCCCCCACTGATGGCTGAGGCATTCATTGCCCCAGTGGCTGAGAATCAGAGTGTAGATGGCCGATGGCTCATAACTGAGTCCTGTGCCAGGAATTCACCTTGACTGTGCCCAAATGTATGCTCCCTGTCTGGGGAAAAATTGAAATCCAAAAAATGGTCTATGTTGGATACGGATACCCAGTCATTGTGCTTCAATCTGAGACAATTCTGTAGTGTCGTCCCAGTTCCAGAACCAGCCACAGTCTCTATTGTGTCTGCATCATAGTTTAACTTGCCTCTTGTCTAGTCCTGCTGCCTTCCCTTCTCCACTGGTGTTCTTCCCCAAAACAACTCATGAATAATTTCCTGCATGCAAATCTCTTTTTTTCTGAGGCTATTTTCTCTGAAACCTGACCTAAGAAACTTATATTCATGGTGAAACTCACCTCTTAGAATGATATTTGCCTGGGACTGATGTTTTTTTCCGGGATGTGAGACATTCATTCCTTAAACTGGAGGAGTCTCAGGCAAACCTGGTTGGTTGTTCAGGATACCTCAATGACACCCTGTTATAGGCTTTGAAAATTCTATCTACAGAGGGGGCAAGGATGTCATGGAAATTCTAGCACCATGTGCTTACAGCTCTTTGCCTTTGCTGATGTATAAAATATATCTTTGCATTATCTTTCTATGTCTCTAGTGACCAGTCTCCACATCCTATTCCACTATCAATCCCCCATAAATACTGTTGACATAGTAAATTTCCTGACTTGGAAATCGAATCTTGTGACAGATACCTTTCACCCTGTTTTAGAACCTTGCCATGGTTTTTCATTTCTTCCGTTTTTGTCCTCTAAGGGAGATCCTTCTAAAGTGGAGTTGAGTTCATGTTACTGCTGCTTAATGCCATGCCATAGCCCCATTTTACTTTCAGTGTCTAAACTCCTGTCCTAGACATCCACTGAAGACAGTGCCTCTTAGCTCCCCAGCTCATGTGTTTATACTTCCTTTTTCTCTTCAAATATTCATAACTATCAAGTTATAGTGCTGGTGGTAAGGTTTCCCCTCTCTCAATCAGAGGCTTTTGTGAATTTCCTCCTTGCTAGAAAACCCCTTCCTTTCTCCTCTGCTTGGCAATCTCCAATTTGACTGATTTTCCCATTCCTCTTAGTTGTGTCCTCTACTAGGAAGCCTTATGTGATGCCACTGCCCATCTTGGTTTAGACTAGATATCCTTGCTTGTCTTCCCATAGACTCCCACCTGTACTTCCATAGTTGTGTATTCAGTCTCCCTATTTTAAGTGTACACCTTCTCTGGCTTTTATACTGAAGGCAGTAAGGTCTACTTACAATGAGAATCTGATCATATCTCACCTCTTGCTCCAGTTCACATAAATGTGCTAACAGAAAATCTGTAGCTGCTTCATTGGTCTTAGAAGAAAGATTGTTACCTTTAATGTGATCTGTATGAGATGCGACCTCTCCCCTCTTAGCATATATTCTGTGATTTGGCTACTCTGGCCTTCTTTTACTCCCTGAGACACTTCATGCTTCTCATATCACTGTGCTTCACATGTGTGGGTCCTTCTAGATAGGGTGCCTCTGCCCACCCTCTGCCTTTCTTTACAGCTATTCAAGTACCACCTTTATTTACACCCTCTTAATCATCACCATCACATAGATGCCTTTCAGTCTTCTAGTAAAACCTACTCTGAGATCCTACAGTATGGTTATGGTGGTGGAGGTGATGGTGGTGTATCCAAGCTTTACCAACCACTTGATGTGCTTTTCATTGTCAGCTGCACTGGTAGTGATCCATTTTCAAATATCATTTTAGTATCGGCTTCCTATGACCATTCTTGAGAAAAAAAAACATTGCTTTTAAGTAGTTTGTAAGGGTGGCAGTGTCCTGGGATTAACTTTTGTTAGAGAAGTGAAAAAATTAGAAAAAGGGAGATGGAGAAGATAAACTCCAATACTTAAAAAAAAAAAAAAAAAAGCCACCAATGTTCCATAGGGAGCTCTGATGCTGAGTAGCCCTTCAGAGCTGTCCAGCTTTAAGACAAGGGAGATGGGATTTTATACTTCTCTTCCACTTGCCCCCCTGCTCCATTGATCAGTACTGAAATGTGGGTTGCTCCCAGGAATGGGGCATGACTTTGACTAAGCTGAGGGAAATTTGTGGAGAATATCAAAGCTGAGAGCTGTAGTAACTACCAGCACTCCCGCAGCTGAGGGAATGAGTGTCTCAATCTTGCAGGAGGCATCTGGCAACCACAGCATCTAATATCTGTATGCATTCACAGGCCCCTCAAACTCAAATGCCTAGTATAGCTTTGGCATGCTGTGTGTATGTATGTATATGTGTGCATCTGCATTTAACCTTCATCTTATTAATCACATTGAATTTCAACGTTCTTTTTATTTACCTCCCTTCCCTATAACAGCTAAAGCTCCATTTGGGTAGAAGTATGCCATGCTTGTCTCAGATTCTTAGGTTGAAAGCTTAGCTCCCAGCATACAGCAGACACTCTAGTGTCAGTTTCTTGATTGATGTATAAGATGGTCTGATGAATGAAAAAAGTTAATGATTCATTCATTCATTCACTTAGAATCATATCTGATGGCTGTTGTACCAATAGCACAAGGTTGCTTTAGGGGAGGATGCTGACTATAACCATGGCGTTGTGACTTGTGCTGATGATGCTATATCCATAAGTTCACATTCTTTATCTTGCTTCTCATAAGTAGGCCTTAGAATTCACCATGAGAGTGTGTAGGTATGTTAACTTTGGGATATGGCCCAGCCCACATATGACAAGTGGAATCTTAATGCTTTAGTCCCCTGCTGAGAACTTCAAGGGCTGTGTGCTAGTTAGAATTTTGAAACAGGCAAAGTAGCAGACAAGACCAGTATCCCTTTTCTCCCCTATACTTTCCAATCCCCTTGCAGTGAGTCAAGTCGGGGTAACTAATTCTAAGCAATGAAATGTGAGTATAATTATTTGTATCACATTTAGGGAGAGGTATGGATCAACTTTTGCACAAATCTCTACTTTTTCTTTCCCCCCACATTAGGTACTGAAAGGGGCAGGTGTCACAGATGGTGCAACTATAACACGGCATAGACTATGTCAGCTGGGACCCCTGAGTGACAGTGTTGAGCAGATCCCATACTAGCATGCATGGAACACTTAGAGTGAGTGACAAATAGATTTTATTATGCATTGCAAATGAGATTTGGAGGTTGTTAGGAATAAAACCTAGGTTATCCTGCTTATTTTCAGAAGTGTCATGGAACGGGTAAAAATGAGCATGGAGAAGGAGAAAGACATGTGGGAAAGAACTGATAAAGTAACATTTGGTAAGACCAGTTTAGTAGAAAGCAGTTTTTCTGAAATTGTGAGCAAGAGCCATATTAACTGAAAAACCATAGACATGGGTGATCTAAGAAGTCTACAGACAAAAAGGGCCTAGATAAAATCATTAGGACGCATAAATGATTAAATGATTCTATCTCTATAACCTATCTCTTGAACCTAGATATAATGCTGCCAATGGTGCACCTGTTCTTAATCTGTACTCTCCATCTTCCTGTATAATTCTTTGTACCTGTTTATTAAAAGGGGTTTGATATGCTCTTACAAAATTTCACAGCTGCAAAGGGTCAAATCCATCTCCAAAATGCAAAGCAACTCATGATTGTCATGGCTTCCAGAAAATCACATCACAAAAAACACCTTACAGTCATTCCCGTATGAGTCGTACCTTCCAAAACAAGGAATGTATACAGGGTTTGTACTAGGGAGTGAAAATCAGGAATAGCATAAGGAATATCCGATCCAGACACCATTATTGATGTTGCAAAATTAAAGCCGTCAAGCTATAGTTACCACCAGCAGCATAATTTTTCAAGGATTTATAAAAACCTTTTAACTCCCGTCATGGTTCAAGTAGTTGGCAGGGCCTAAATTTGACTTTGAGCTTTAGATTTGGAAAATCAAGGAATTCAAAGTGGATCTCAGGCAGCCTCCCTTAGCCTCCTGTGACTTTCCCCTCAGACTATAAATGGATCCTGTTTTTGAAAGCAAGCCCAGATTTCCTTAAAACATGTTCCAGTCTCTTGAAATTCACTAAGGGTGTATTTCAAATGAAGGCTGCGCTTTTCTCTGCCCCCTCTTTCTGGAGTGTCCTCTTTGTAAGCATTCCAATTCCCTTGTATGGGTTAGTGACATTCTTGCTGAGTACATGTCATGTCCATCATCGCACATTTCAACCAGACTTCCTGGATGAATTACAGTCTGACTTTCCATTGGCCGTATGTCAAAAGCAAACTATTCAGGGTCGACTTCCTTGAAAAGATCTGCCAACTAGTCTACTGGCCTCCTTAGCACGAGTGGAATTACAGGAATCAAAAGAGAGTATGAAGGTCAATATCGTGGGCTCCATTTCTGTGCAGGGCATTGCTGTTCATATCTTTCAGAGAATCTTTCACACCTTCCATTCTAACTAGAGACAGATTTACAGGGTTAATATACTGACCACTTCAGTCATTAGTTTCAATGAAGGAATCATTAAAACAATCTATAAATACCAACCCTTTTCTGGCACTATGTTTCTTTGCTTTTATTGAAGTGAGTTAATTACTTCCTCACATTGGACACATACCTCTCTGAATGCTACTGAAATACCATTGCATTCAAATTTTTAGCAAACAGATTCCATTCTTATCTCATATTGGGCTTGCATTCACCCCCAAAATGCCCTTTGATATTTAATATGAATGGCTACTCACCCACAACTGGTTCATCTCAAATAGATACTTTTTCTTTCTGATCCATTTATCTGTGTTAAATTTAATCGCTTCAGCTTATCAAGATCTGAATTTTGTCCCTTGGTGTATTAACTATCCATTCCAACCGTGGTAATCTAAAATACCTGATCTGTGTTCTCATTCAAGTCTTTCATCAAAAATGGAAAAGAGCTGAGAACAGAGTCCTTTAGGTTATCACTGGAAATGAGCTTAGAGGGGCATTGGTGCACTAATAAACTTCCTTTAAATAGTTGGCCATATTCCCAATATTTTTAAAACTTGCTTGGTGTTGGGCTCTGTGATAAAATACTGTTTCACGTTGCCCTCACAATAGTGTGATGAAAGAGATGTCGTTGCCTCTTTTTTATAGATGAAGAAACTGAGGCTAAAAAGAAGTAAAATTACTTTCAGTAAATCACATAATCTAAATGAGAATCGACTTCCCTAGGTTTTTCTTCTGCTGCTCCTTGCACCTTACGCTCCAGTCACATCTAATAACATACAGTCCCTCTCCACTCCAGGATTTTTGATAGCTGTGCTTTGCTCATGCTATTCCCTTTTCTGGAGTGCCTTTTCCTTTTCACTATCAATTTTTCACCAACAAATTTCTATGTTGTCTTCAATGCTGAGTTCAAGTGTCTTTTCTCCATTCTCATGGTAGGAATAAAGCCTATTGTTTTGAGGATTAAGAGATATAATGCAAGCAATACTCTGACTATAATTTTATTAAATGACCTATTAGCATCATCACATTTTATTTAATCATCACAGCATTGTTTGAGGCATATATTGTTACCATTTTATGGATTTTTTAAAAAGACATTGAAGGAATTGCTTAAGGCCATATGGATAATAAGAAAAGGAGACCAACAGTTTTGACAATTAGAGATAGTGTATCAAATACTATGACAGACACCGAAATAAAATCCAACTCCTTACCAAGGTTTTACTAGGCTCTGTATCAACTGGCCCATGCCCACCTATTCCAGTTCATCTCAGACCTACCTTTTCCCTAGCTTGCAGCACCATAGCCTTAGCCTTCCTACAGTTCTTCAAATAAGCCCAGCTCATTCTCACATTGGGGTTCTCGCCTTTGATGCTTCTTCAGAGTGGTTGTTATAACTCATTCCTTTTACTCCATATGTGTCTGCTCAATTGCTGGCTGCCATGACCACTCAAGTTAGATTATTTAATTCCCAAATTGTAGTCCTATCACATCATTCTGTTTAACCTGCTTCACAGCCACCACAAATATCTCATATATTTATGGTTATATACTTTATGGTCTGTTTCTTCTTCAGACATGAAAGCTCTCTAAGGACAGAAACCTTGTCGATTTTATTTGCTATCATATCTCTAGGGCAATATATAGTATGTAATAGGTGTCTACTACATTTACATTGAATGCACAAAGAATAGGATATTAAAGAATTATGAGCACGCATCTAAATCTTACAGAGTGTGAGGGTAAGCTTTCCGGGAGAGGGGGCATGTCTCAGTCGTCTTGGGTTGCCATAACAAAACACCATAAACTGTGTGGTTGAAACAATAGAAACTTATTGTCTTACTGTTCTGAAGGCTGGGAGTCTGATCAGGGTGTTACTATAGTCAGATTATGGGAAGGCCTCTCTTCCCGGTTTGTAGAAGGCTTCCTTCTCACTGCAATTTCATATGACAAGGAAAGAAAGACAGAAAACCTTTAAGTGTCTCTTCTCATAAGGACACTAATCCCATCAAGAGAGCCTTGTTTTCATGACCTAATCTAAACCTGATTATCTCCCAAAGCCCCCATTTCCAAATATCATCACAGTAGAGGTTAGAGCTTCATTATACGAATTGTGGGGGGACAAAATTCAGTCCATGGCAGATTATTAAAAGGTAACGTAGGACATAGCTAATTGAAGCCATGGAAGTGGGAATGCATAGACCACTGGCTCTAAACCGTGGGAGATTTTGCCTCACTTCTCCCCACTCCACGTTGTGGAACATTTGTCAATTTCTAAAGACATTTTTGATTTTTGAAACTTGGAAGGAGGGCTATTGGTATCTAGTAGGTATAGTCCATGGATGCTGCTAAACATCTTACAATACACAGGACAGCTCCATACAGCAATTATCCTGCCTAACAGTGTTAAGTTTGGGAAACCTTGGCATAGACAGGCGACCTTTCCTCAGCAACACGCTGCCTCCTTTACCTTGAATGTTTATCTCTTCTCGGTGTCTTTTCTCCGCTGCTCCCAGATCTCTCTGGTTTCCTTGTGTGGCTACTTCAACTCTGGGACACACTGAAGTCTTCCATAGCTTTCTGAAATTTTCTGAACTCCAAAGCTTCCCATCTTTCTTGGAAAAGCTGCAATAAAAAGTCAGCCATGCTCTGTCCCAGACTTGATAGTTTGGAGCTGAAGAGGGCCGAGGTCACACGTAATGTCATAAAGGAAGCAGCGCTGCCTGAGTGAGGCAGCACAGGTACTAAGTGTTAAAGAACACTCAGATACAAATTGCAGGAGTTTGGAAGTGCAGGCTGAGAAATAGCTCGGATTTTGCTGGAGCTGGTGCATAGAGTATCCTCTGTACTTCATCTGTCTGCTCATGTCCTCCCTGGTGAGTTCAACAACCCTGAAAAATTAGAATTGGATCAATTTGACCAACTCAGCAGTGCATGAGTACCAAGGGGCTTTTTTTTTTTTTTCCCTTTTTATTTGACTTGCAGGAAACCAACTTCAATGAGATTTTATAGTCTCTTGAAGCCTAGGGACTTTCCCCCCATACTTTCGTCTTATAAAACCCTGATAAAAGTATGAAACAAAAATTGATGAATTCTAACCAATTTGAGCTTCTTCCTTTACAGCAGCCTGGTAGAAGATGTCAGGCACATTTCATTTCTAATGATTTAATTCTAATTAGTATCTATAGCTATAGTCTAATTCCAATAACACACTATTAAATCAGTGCAGAAATGTATGTATTGATTCATACATGAATAGCACTACATCATAAATTCAGATGTTGTAGCGATAGCTAGATAGATATGTACCCACATGGTTTCTATATTTTCCTGCATTCTTTGTTTATGATCCTTCTTTTTTATTTTGTACTGTGATAATGAGTCTCTTAAATTACTATTTGTAATAAATTTGGGGTAAGATTATTCAATTTTCTTTGTATTTTTGATTTTATGCTCTGAGTGCAGGAAACTACAGAGAGCTACAAATTGAGAAAAACAAACATTTCAGAGAAAACAGACCTAGAGCTTTGGAAAGAGCAAAAAATTGACAATTTGAAGGGCTTCAAGTATGTAAGTGGCCATCATAACTCACTCCACATTTTAAAAGGGGAAAAATAAATCAAGATTTGAAGACTTTACAGAATCTTTTGTTTACTGAGAATGTTTTCACTATGTATTGGTTATAATTATTGTTAAGCTTCATTTTAAGGGCAACTTGCTCATCTCTCATTGAAATTTATCATTTATAATAAGAAAGAATGTTTGCAGTCATCTCAGTTTAGTAAATGAGGATTGGCAGAATTAAGTGAGCTATCCAATATCATAACCTTATCAGTGGCACAGTCAAGATGAGAACCGTTGTATCCCAACAACTCTGCCAAGGCGTTTTGCACTATGCCACATTTGTGAAGGCCATGTGATGAAAATAAAGATCTACTGGTGTTCAAAAGCAAAACTAAGCCATCATTCTTTGGGACTGTTTTTGTTTTTTGTTTGTTTGGTTTTTGTTTTATTTTATTTTATTTTATTTTTGTTTTGAGAATCTGGCTTGATATAGAAGCCAGAGGTGTCAAAACTGAAAGGATGCTTAGAGATCACCTATCTCTGTATCTCAATTTCCTGAATTAGAAAATAATATCTGAAGTGAGGAAAGCATTCAAATGCCACAGGACTCTCCCTTTTTCTATCTCAAAATTACTTGAGTAGTATTATACTTTCGATATTAAGAAAAACATTATTACATATGGTGAACAGAAATGAAATTTATACCTGCTCAAGAATAAGGTATGGATCATTTGAACCAGTAATTCTTTTCCTCTCCTTAGTTTAGTGTACTTTCAACATCAAAGTGTTTGTTCTATATGTGTCTTTTTATATACTAGAATTTACCTATAGTCGTATTGTATGTTCAAAGTACAGTACAACTCTAATTAATTTTATTTAATTTTCCTTAAACAGACAAGCAAACATAGTTTAAGACAGCTTGTAATTAGACATCCATATATCTTATAAATGTATCTTAAATTATCAAGAGTGATAAGAAATATAAAGAGGAAAATCAAAGGTGTTTTGTAAAATCACTCTCTGAACGTTGTACTTTGTTACCCTTCCATGTCTTTCATAATGCATTTATACTTTCTATATAAGCTGTCCAATGTATATTTCAAGTTATTGTATAATCAACTTGTCAATAATTTATTTTCTGAAATCTTTTTTACAACAAAGTAGACACATGCTATTATTCACATGTTTTACATTTCATCTTTTTATATAAAAACATACAAACAATAGTGATAATAATACCAGTCTTCAATCAAATAATTGAATGTGCTAATAATAGTAATAACAAGGAAAATAGATTTCTTAGACTCAGTTTTTAGAACTGATGATGGACATTATTAGTCTTGATTAAAGTAGTGAATACCATAATGCACAATGTGGAGTCTCAATGTCTGTGATTTTAAGTTGCCTAATAGTGCTCAAGAACATATGTAAAATTCCTGGAAATCAAATTCCTGAAAATAATATTTATCTATCATTTGCTCATCCATCCTTCCTGTAAATGACGTTTTCCATAAAACATGTAAAATGGGTGTTATACTTCTGTAAATATTTTAGCAACATGTATGTCAGATTGAAAAATAGAGGCCCTATGGGAAGGCCTCAGAAAGAAAAAAAATCCATAATCAGTAGATATTTAGTGACCTTATGAGAAGAGTGACCAGGAAAAGAAACAAAATGCTTTCATACTTTTCCTTGTTCTTTTTGAAGTAGCTGGTGTTTTACAAAGAACATGGATTTGGACTCAGGCAGAACTGAATGTGCTAAACACTCTGGCATTCTTTCTGTTCTAGGAAGAGGCCAAACTTGTCCCTGCCTCAGGGACTTTGCACTTGACAGTAGCTTTATGTGGAATGTTCTTCCCTGGGACCTTTGGAATCTTAACTCATAACTATGCAGATTTCTTTTAAATATTCCCTTTTCATGGAGGTCTTACTAAACCAGCATTTCTAAACTTGGCTTCTCACATATTTTCTGTCAGTTTACCCTGTAAATTTCCACTGCTTCCATAACATTAGAGAAATACTGACTAATACTTTAGGTTGTAAAACACATAAGCTTTGAATAAATATATAATTTTCATCAGTAATTTGCTCTGTGACATTAATGCATTAATGCTTCTTTCAGTTATAACTAACTTACTTTCATAAAATAGCCTGGGTACTTAAATAATCTTCCTCGTTATGTCTTAAAACACCTAAAAATGCTTTTTATTTTATTTGGAGGAAAAAAAGGTTTAATATAACTAATAAGAAGTCATTTTACACAGCACCTGAACACCTAAGGTGAATCTCACAGACTAATGTGCACCACATTAATCTAGGATATTACCCAAGTAAAATGAAGTGGTGCATTTGCTACTTATGCTTGAAATCTGTGCGTAAACAATCTGATGTAAGTGCAGGTGATTGATGAATAAAACATCACTGATCAAGCTGTCTGCAACTAAATTTTGGCTTATTCCTGCTGGTTTAATTTGGTTTGGTGGGTTTTTCTCCCTTCTTCTGATGTTGTCTTCACCTGAGGTGGATAAATATACATTATGCATGGAAAAATATAAGTAACACAAATTTAAATACCTGGAACAAGTGAGAAAGTTGTTTAGCTGCTTTCAAATATTATGCTTCTGTTAAGGAAAAATAACTCCCCACCCCCAGCCCTGAAAAAAAGTGTCTTCGACTCTTTAAATCATGGACTATCTCAAAAGAAGTTTGAGTCAATAAATTAATGTTATTTCCTTCTTATTCACTGTCATTATGTTTGGAAAATTGACACATGAAGTATTATTTAAATATACACAAGTACAAGAGTTTGTAGAACATTCTTTTGGGGAGAATAATGTAGAACAATGATTTTTGGTGCAGGGGAGAAAAGTGTAAAATTTTAATAAGTCAGATGGCATTGACAGCTGAATCAACTATCCAGTTAGTCATATATCTCATGCATGTGTCTGTCCTTATAGAATAGTTTGGATTTTTCCCTGCATGATTAATAATTTGCATCTAAATGTAACGTATATCTTCCTTATGGTAATACCCTTTAAGGTTCAAAGCTGACTTCATGGTGCAGGGAGAAATTATTACCCAAAGCAAGAGAGTTAAGGCTGGAAGGATCCATTCTATGCAGTAAATTCCTCATATGTGTGATCATGTTTAATTTAGTAATTAATAAATATGAATACCTTTCCCTTTCATTTTTGGAAAAAAGTTTAAGTAATATAAAATTGTGAGAAAACAAGTTAATTTGCAGACCTTACTCTCTCTTGCCTATTCTAGTGCTACCCAACAGAATATTATGCCTCTATAAACCCAGGACATAATAAAATAATTTGAAAACATAAATATGAGTTGATTAAATTCAACAGCAAATAAACATTATTTTTTTACTTAATGTATCATAGCCAGTGCCACATAGAAAAAAATGTATGGATTCATAATTTTAAAAACCTGTATTAGGAAATTCTTATAAGAGTTTAACTTTAGCCTAACTGCTTATTATATGTGAAATGTGATCTTTATCTGCTGTGCAAAGCTTCTAGAATTAGCCATTACTTTGGTTACTTGTACTGTACTTAAATAGTACTTTTTCGCTAAGTACTTATTCAGTTTTACATAAGATTTTTAACTTAATTTTAAAAACACACCAGTTTTCTTTTTCTTAAGATGTCAGATATTTTAATATTAACATAGTAATTAAATTGGAACCGAATACAGTGCTAAAAATATTATAAAATTTAAATGAGTTTTAATAAGTGCATTGAATATTATAGAATATTAAAAAATCCTAATAATTATATTTCCATAGGACTGTAAAAACCTGAAAAATAATCTGTATAATATTATATGTACCACAGATCTTAATATAATAAAAATAATGTAATCATATAAATATATATGTAATATATAAATATATATGGGGGAGGGAGAGAGAGAAAGCAAGGCAGATAAAAGAGACAGAGACAGAAACAGAGACAGTTATTATACTAAACAAATTGATCAAAAATTTTTGTGCTTGATATTATGGTGCAATTATAGCTTTAATAATACAAATTACTAAAATTCATTTTTGTACATTTTAAACTTGCATGTAATATGGACTAAGTATGTTTTTAGGAGTAAAGTCAAGGCTGTTTTCATTCATCTGATGTTTTGCACAATTCCAGTTACATATAACAGCCCAAATAATGTTCATAATAATAAAATAATCAAAAATCTTTTCAGAAAATTGATACTTTTGATAGCCAGTATTTATTGATCATTTTCCATGCTGGGAATGGTACATTTAATTTCCATTACCCTATGAGCTAGGTCCTATTATGATTCTGATTTTGTGTATATGACAACTGAAAAACAGAAAGGCTAAGCAACTTGTACAAAGTCACACAGCTATTAAGTCCAGTCAGCCTTCCAATCAAGGCTGTCTTGTTCTAGAATCCATGCTTTAAACTATCAATATTGTCTTCTCAAATACATTTTATTTCACATCCACTGCTAACTGATTTCAAGTTGTTGTTAGAAATAGTTTGTTGAATATTCTGAAGCTCTTTATAGGGATATTCTGGGTTGAATTGTGTTCCCCCCGCCCAAAAGACATATTGATACCCAATCAATCCTTGGTGCCTAGGAATGTGACCTTATTTGGACATAGCATCTTTGCACATGCAATTAAGTTAAGATGAAGTCATACTGGATTAGAGTGGGCTGTATTTCTAATGACTGGTGCCCTTACAAAAAGAGAAAGAATTGAAGCTCTAAAGGAAACACAGGGAAGAAGGCCATGTGACAATGGAGATTGGAGCCATACAGCTGTAAGAAAGGAAATGCCAAGAATCATTGGCAAATACCAGATGCTAAAGCCTAAAGCCATCAGAGGGAGCATGCCCTGCTGACACTTTGATTTCAGACCTAGCTTCCAGAGCCATGATAGAATACATTTCTGTCATTTTCAGCCATCCAACATGTGATAATTTGTTATGGCAGACTGAGGAAGCTAAAACAAGGGAGTATTGATCTGATGACAATATGTGACACTTGCATATGGGGTAGAGGAGTAGTGGCAAAAACTATGCCATGCTTTTTTTTTTTTTTTTTTTTTTTTAGACAGAGTCTTACTCTGTTGCCCGGGCTAGAGTGCCATGGTGTCACCCTAGCTTACAGCAACCTCAAACGACTGGGCTTCTGCCGCAGTCTCCTGAGTAGCTGGGACTATAGGCACACACCACCACACCCAGCTAAGTTTTTTCTATTTTTAGTTGATCAGCTAATTTTTTTTGGCAGACTGAGGAATCTAAAACCAGGGTTTTTTTTTCTTATTAAAATATTTTACACTTGCATTTGGGGTTTAGGTGTTTTGGCAAAAAATATGCCATGCTTTTTTTTTTTTTTTTTTTTTGAGACAGAGTCTTATTCTGTTGCCCGGGCTAGAGTGCCATGGTGTCACCCTAGCTTACAGCAACCTCAAACGCCTGGGCTCCTGCCGCAGTCTCCTGAGTAGCTGGGACTATAGGCACACACCACCACACCCAGCTAAGTTTTTTCTATTTTTAGTTGCTCAGCTAATTTTTTTTCCTATTTTTAGTAGAGACAGGGTCTGACTCTTGCTGAGGCTGGTCTGGAACTCCTGAGCTCAAGCGATCCTCCCACTTCAGCCTCCCAGAGTGCTAGGATTACAGGCGTGAGTGAGCCACATGCCCGGCCTACATTTGTTATTCAGTAAATGTTCAGAAAGTATTTGGGCAGTTGTGATTCTGATTTGACTTGTGAATTATAAGAAATAACATGATCATGTTACTTGAATGGTATGACCCATCTCTTATCCAAAGAATTTAAATTTTTAAATTTACCTCTGGTGATATTACTAAACAGGATACAGAGATAAATAACTGCAAATTAGAGGAATTATAATAGGGTCAAGATATAATAAGAGAAAAATAAGAAGGAGATGCCAGATGAAGAGCTTTTGATTTTAAGAAGAGAATGGAAGGGGGTCTGAGAAATCAGTAGAGAGACTTAGAGTTAGGGAAAGAATCAAAAGATTTGGCAGTATCTCATGCCAAAAGACTTGACAAAAGAAATGTTTTCTTAAAATAGAAATTAAGAAACATTGGAGTGGGAAGGTGTACACTCTACTTTTAAGGCTGACCTTAAAAGATAGTTTCAAAGTCAGGTCATAGATACACAGCCCATAGAACTACCATTTGATCCAGCAATCCCACTACTGGGGATTTACACAAAGGAAGAAAAGTCATTCTATCAAAAAGACACCTGCACTCAAATGTTTACTGCAGTACAATTCACAATTGCAAAGATGTGGAATCAACCCAAGTGCCCACCAATTCGTGAGTGGATCCATAAATGTGGTATATGTACGTATACCATGAAATACTACGCTGCCACAAAGAAGGATGACTTAATGCCTTTTGCAACAACTTGGATAGAATTAGAGACCATTATCCTGAGTGAAGTATTTAAGAATGGAAAAACAAACACCACATGTACTCACTATTAAGTTAGAACTAACTGATGAGCACACATGTTCATAGAGGAAGTAAAACCTAATGGAAATCAAGCGGGGGTGGTTGTGGAGGGGATGGGCGAAAACCTACCTAACCAGTATGGTGAGCACTGTCTGGGTGACAGACACACTTATAACCATGACTCAAGCATTATAAGAATGATCCATGTAACTAAAAATATTTGTACCCCTGTAATACTTTGAAATAAAAAAAATAATAATAATTTCTCTGAACCTTCATTTCATTCTTCCAAGCTGTGTTTTACAATACATAATCAAGGTTACATATTCAGATTGACTTTGAAAGGAAAATTTAATTGATATTATATTATTTCATAAGCAATTTACTTACCATTTTTGTAAAGCAAAAATTTATATGGAACTAAAGGAAATTTTTAAGAAGAGTCAAAGAAAGAAAAAAAAATATTTATGTCTTCTGGAGTCCAGAAATTGGAAAGTTTTCAATTATATTTTAGAATCTTTCTATCGGATAATTCTATTACTTTATCATTGTCTTTCTTTCCTCTCTCATCTTTTCTTCCCCTTTTCCTTCCATCCTTCATTCCTTTGTTTCTTCCTCCCTTCCCATCTTAGAAGAGAGGCTAGGGGCCAGGCGCAGTGGCTCATGCCTATAATCCTAGCACTCTGAGAGGCCGAGGTGAGTGGATCGCTCAAGGTCAGGAGTTTGAAACCAGCCTGAGCAAGGGTTAGACTCCATCTCTACCAAAAATAGAAAGAAATTAATTGGCCAATTAAAAATACATAGAAAAAATTAGCCAGGCATGGTGGTGCATGCCTGTGGTCCCAGCTACTTGGGAGACTGAGGCAGGAGGATGGCTTGAGTCCAGGAATTCGAGGTTGCTGTGAGCTAGGCTGACGCCACGGCGCTCTAGCCCGGGCAACACAGTGAGACTCTGTCTCAAAAAAAAAAAAAAAACAAACAAACAAACAAAAAAGAGAGGCTAGGAATATATTTCTTCTATTTCCTCTTACTGAAAGCATATTGTGAATAATAACACACAAAAAAAATACATTTTCAGCATGGGGAAAAATACATGCCTTTTCATGAAAATTATTTGTTGGAACAGTTTTTAAAAGATCAAATGCAAACTATTAAAAACAGAAGAATAGATACATGTTCCTCATCTTTCTATCAGCTTATTTTTAAGCTTATTTTTATTTCTAATCTGTTCCTGCATCATCACAACTTGTTATTTCTTTGCCTACCTTCAATGATGGGAATAGACATACTTAGAATTGTGACTTACTTTAATAAAATGGTTTGACTAGGAGAAGCAGGTGACAGTCAGATTGTAATGGATGTGTGCACTTTCTGATCACGGCACCTCACACTCTTCTCCATTAGAAAGTGATTCCACACTAATATACTAAACTTGATGATTTGAAAAGATATGTCTCTCAAGTTGCCACTATGCATAAATCTCATATTTATAGATGTAATGAAAAGCCATGGGTATCCTGACACAATAGGTCCAAACCTGTGTGGCACCACAGTTATTAGACGCATTTTTGGTCAAGATGGCTAACCAGCCTGAGACTTGGTATATTTGTCAATTGAGATGATAATGCTGACTCCTAAAGTTGTTGCAGAAAATAAAATAATGCGTGTCCAATGCCTGTCATACAGTAGGAACTCAGTAATTAATTATGTTTTTCCATTTTCAGCATACTATTCTGTATCACATATGATCCTATAATATACGTATGTATATTCTATCATTATTATGATCAGAAAGTGCTAAATAGACAGTGTTATGGAAGAATTTAGTAATTGATTTCAGGAAATGTATTCTTTTTAACATGGTTAAGTAGTTAATAGCAGGAGTTCGAGATTACAGTGAGCTATGATCAGGCCACTGCACTCTAGCCTGTGTTACAAAATGATACCCTGGCTCTAAAATAAATAAATAAATAATGATAATAAAAAGAAATATCAAAGAATAGGTACTTATTTCAAGATTTAATAAGTAAAAGTTATCCATAAACATTTGGTACCATGAGATCAAAATATCCTATAACATCTTTCTATAGTAATATCTAATTTATATATTTTATTTACAAATTTTTTTTTATTGGGGGAAAACTACAAAGCATTTACAGTACAATGTTTACAGTCACAATTTGTAGTGAGCTGATTTGACAGAGTAGGTTTTTGAATGATCTTGCTAGATTTTTAATACCTACATTATATTTTTGGTTTATATTGAATATGTTATCAACAAAAACCTCCCAACGCCTTTATCTTTTTTATATGATCAATAGTTTCATTTTCCATCTTCTGAAGATATCCATGTGGATGAAGGATTGTGACAATGTTCCAGTATGACTCCCCAAAAAGCAATGCAAAACCAAAAAGTGGACCAGTGCTAAACCTAATAATTGAATTATTGACAGTTGTCCTTTACCAAAGAATGCTAGATATTGTTTGTTCAGCTTACTTCCATCTCATTGGGGCAAAGAGAGACCAGGGTGGGGAGGGGTAGAATGGCATGATCATGAGTTCAGGTGACCAAAGAAATTGGATGTATCCAAAAAATGACAAAGCTTTTGATTGGATAAAATGTAATCCACTGGGATTAGTAGAAAATAAATCAGGAAAGACAAACATGGAAAATACTACAGAGGATCTTAAAAACCGGACAGTGACATTTTGTCTTTATTCAGTAGGCATTGGGGAGAATTTAAGGATATTTGACCAAATCAATAACAGAATAAGACAAATAATATTCATATAGCAACCAGGTATTATAAAGTAATTCTTGCAGCTATCATCTCATGAATCAGAACCCCGCTCTAGAAATGCTGGTCCAATTGTGACATGAAGGATGGAATCAAGGTGAGTGCAGAAAGAACCCAGAGCCAGGAGACGCCATGTTAGCAAACGCAGTTTTCAACTAAGAAATTGTGAAGGCTTTAACTAGAATAGTCGTGGCTGGAATAAAGGAAGGGAAAGCCAAGATACAATCGGCAACGGAGAAGTGGTAACTGGATGTGGTAACTGATTGGATGTGGGAAGCAACAAAGTAAAAGAAATCAATCATGACCACAAAATTTTAATTTTAACTAGGAGAATGATAGTTCTGTTTATAATAGTAGGAAAAATAGCAAAAGAAGCTGATTTTTTAATGGTGCTGGAAAACAAGGGATAGTTTTTGGATGAATTAATATACTTGTGTCTCTTAGACATCTATACAAAAATGTTCTAGAGAAGAGAGTTGTAAATATTTGTGTGGCCATTGGGAGTCATGTTGACAGAGGAATTGAAGATATGAAATATCTAAATGATGTTATAAAAATAAATGAGTATCCCAAATGAGAGAGAGTAAAATGAGAAGGGAGGATGTCAAGTAGAACCAGCAAAAGAAAGCTCACCATCAGCAAGATAGGAAGAGAACTCATACGGTTGTCATTAAAGGCTGTGAAGAAGAGAAGATGGGGGCAGAGCATGTGAGTAGGCAGGAAGATTTAATGCTACAGAGCCTGCAAATGATACAGCTCATGATGGGCCCAGGCATGGACCAGTTAACCACATTGGCACAGCCCTTTAACTGGCATCTAGAATTTGACCTCTCCCTGGCACGAGGCAGGCCGATGTATCTGTAATGGGAGGAAGTTCATCGGAGCAACAGAGCACTGATGTAGTTGAGAGAGGCAACTGGCACTCTTCCGAATTAAGTGTCCTGCCAGAGCAAGTGATATGAGAGATAAAAAAGGTAGAGATGTTGGAGCCACATGCCAGAGTTGTTTATCTACAAGGGATTAGCAGAATCCAAGTCCTCAGGATGGAATGCAGAGATGGGATTCTACTCCCTGGTGGACAGTGGTGGCACTAAGGCAGAGTTCAAATACCAAAGGACGTGGGATTCTAGGAAGAACATAGATTCTTGTACAGGAAGTAAAATGAAGAGACAGAAATTGGGCAACTATTAGAATTTGGAAAAAAAAAGTCAAAGCTAAAAGAGCAGCCAGAATGACCACTTGTGTAGTCTCAGAGCACTGGGCCAGACACCCCAGAATTTCTGCCTAAGGCCAGGGTGGTCTCTGGAATCCGAGGCAAGTCTAAATCTGCAGGGCTTCCAGTATCCATAGCTATGAAGACTTTTGGGACCACAGAGACTGAATTTAACAATGAGAATATGACTTTATGAAGAAGAGCTTCAAGCAGCACGTATGGGTGCTGGTGTGAAAGTCAAATTGCAAGGCATAAAGGAATGTGTGTGTGAAAGAGAATGTGTGCATGGCAACATCCAACTCTGATGGAATTTTGCACAGACAGAGAAAAAGAGAGAGGAGGACAGAAGGAGGAAAAGTAACACAGTCCAGAGGAGGTTTTCTGTTTGTATCTCTTGGTAAAGGAAATAAAGAACCTGTAAACAGAGGGTAGGAGCCAATGGAAAGAGGAATCATTTATGAAATTATGGGATCTGAGTGGAAAAAAGAGAAGGGTAAAGAGGTACACAAGAGGTGTCTTGGCCAGGAGCCCATTTTGATGCTGCAGACTCTCAGAAAAGGCCCAAGGCAATAAGAATACTAGACTGAGAGTCCAAAGGCCTGTGTTTCTGTCCTCATTCAGCTCCTAGTCCACCACACAAGCCTGGACAAGTGCTTCTTCTCTCTGGGCCTCTATTTGCTCAGAAATAAGGGAGATGATCTAGATCCTTCTAGCATATAACTGATCAGAAACAGGTAGATCAAGACATGTGGAAGGGAAGAAGAAGGATGACTGGGAAGGAAGATTTGGGCAGCTTTGATGTTCTCAGTAAATTAGGAAGCAGCATAACCTGACTATGGCGGTGGGTAAGGGGCATCGCATGGGGTACTGAAATTGACGTGAATCAGCCCAAGACACGCCCGCGTGCGGGGAGGCCAGGAGAGACTGCAGATTTCACAATGGCTGAAATCTTTGCAATCAGGCCAGCTCTGAATTCTGACTCAGCCACTTACACAAGTTATAGGACCTTGGACAAACCACTGAAGCTCTCTAAACCTGTCTCCTCACCTGTAACATGGGAGTAATGTTTCCCTTGTGGTTTTCATCAGAAAGTAAAGGATTAATAAAGAAATTCAACAGGATATTGCCAGGCCTATCTGTGTGCTCACACAAGCTCATTAGAGTTGAAATAAAGAAGGACAAAGCTGAGGGTAAATAACAGAAATTCATAGCGACTCCCAACCATTAGGGTTTCATAACTTTCACTTATCCTGTCATCATCTTGATGACGTTTAAAGTTAACGCATTTCTGGAGGGCAGAAGGACTGAGCAGCCAGGCAGAGAAGGAACGTGGAAGGGGCTTCACCTGGGAGACCAGAGGAGATAACAGCTCAAGGGCCAAGGCCAGGGGAGTGTGAGTCTCCGGGAATCTCCAGGTCAAAAGGGATTGATCGAAGCAGAAGGTTTGGATGATGTGCTCAAAGAAAGGAAACATAAGGTTTGAAAAATTGAAGGAAGTTATAGAGAAAAGTTTAAAAGAAAGAGAAAAGGCAAGGTGCAAAGAAACTTTCTGGAATGGTAGACAAAATGCTGTGTTTTCTGGCAAAGAAAGAATTAGGGTTGGGGAGAGACTTAATATCATTATACAGGGTGTCCCAAAAGTCTCAATACAAAGGAAAAATTTTGTAATGAATAGTTTGTAAATAAAGGTGCATTTAGCTAAAAGTTCCCATTTTCCCCTATGTATGGTGACTCTTGGGATACCCTGTATAGTATTTTATACGTTTACTATCTTGCCACCTGTACCTCTTATTAGTTAAATCAAAACTTTGACTAAAGATGAAGTAGTAAGAAAACAAACACAAACAGAGACATTGGAAAGGATGAGGCTGTGAGCGTGGCTTGGCCCTCAATTACATCAATTATCATAACGTACAGAGCACTTACCCAAGTGCCAAGCACCACGCAACACGACCTCATTTAATCCCCACTGTAAGATACTAAGACAAAAAGACTGATTTTTCACATTTTACACATGAACCGAAGCACAGAGATGTGATGTCCCTTGCCCAAGGTCACTGAGGTGGATAGTGGCAGAGCCAGGATTTGACTTCTCAAGCACGTGTGTTTAAGTGTCATAGATAAATTTCAAAGTGGGGATGAATTGCCAAAAAATAGTTTTATATTCTTCACTCAAAAGAAGATACAAGAATCATAATTATTTTTCTCTTAATATTTCACTTGTGTGCAGTTCTATAGCCCATTCTTTCTACATTAGCTTGAAGTTTTAGAATCTTCTCCAGAAGAAAGTGTTTGGGTGTCCAAGGTGGAAAAATTAAAATAAGATGGTAACTTCAAAGTATGGAACAAAAGTTGTTGTACTAAACGTCAGTTTTTTTGAGCAGAATGAGTATTGAGAAACTTAGCAATGAAGGCCTAAAATATGTAATTGTAGCTTGGTAGCACTATTAAATAAGTACACTGTGGTCTTTTTGACAATTGTATTAATCCCTTTACAAAGCCTTCAGAAGTTCTACCACAGAAGCATGGATGCTGTTTTGATCTATTTATTACTCTTAAGTGTTCAGAGAACTGTCCCTATTTTCTAATTAACACTTTTAGAGATAAAAAGCCATGTATTAAATCAATCTGAATGATGGTTGTTTGTGAATCCCACAAGATAAGGCAATTTGCATGTTCACTTTGTACTTCCAAACTAAATCTGCACATCTCCAAAGCAGCCCCTTATAATGTAAACCTTTTGTGAGTATTTGTAACTTAAAAGAAAGTTTGGCCTACTACAGAAGGAATGCCAATTATCTAAAGGGCTTCGTTACCAAACATGATTAAGATACAAAGATATTGAGTTGTTATTTTATATTGTTTGCTGTGGAGTTTGAGGAAACGACTTTGAAAGTATCCAGGATTATAGATTACTACCTTTTTATAGGGGACTGACACAACTCATTTCCCCCAACAGTTAACAGCTTTCAAAAGGAGCCAGTTGCCACTCACTTGGGGTAAAACTCCTTTGATATGAATTAAATTGCTTGCTGATGAAATGCACCTTTCAGCGACCTGTTTGAGTTTCAGCTGATGCTGTAGCACACTTCGTGATGTGAATTCCAGCATTAGTGCTAAATCACAGTGGTGATTTATTATTGGATTTTCAGTCCTGATGAGTCAGCACTGTAAGATGTTTACCGAATTAGACTTTCAAGAACAATGGCACTTCTCTCATTAAATGGAAACCTTTGTTGCCGGTACAGGCTATTGTTTCCACATGGTTACGGTGTGATATGTTCACACTTGGGGCTCTCATCAGATAGGGTTTCTTTGCTTTTGCAGAATCTGTCTTCGTTGGGCTTTACGTGCTCAATCAACTTTGAAACCATGTGTAAAAGCCCCAGTCTTCAAAATCCAAGAAAGGATCCTTTATCTTTTCTAAACAGTTCAACCTGTGCTTTTCTCTTTGACAAACAGTTCGAGAAACCGGAAATATCGTGTTGGCTAGTGAAAAGGTATCATCGGATTTCTCTTTTTCTCTAAAGCAAATAAGCAATGCCATACATACATGATTTCTTGTGAATGGCCCTTTAAAAGGTAGGACATGTAAAGGCTATTGGGACAGTGAGTAAGATGGTGGGAAGGTCATGCTGACTTTTCCTGGGGAAAAGCAGAGAGAGTTTTTTTTTTCTTTATTCAACAAATATTTGTTGACCTTCTGGTGAATAACAAGTGCTGTTATATTGCTGCAGGTGCTGCTAATATATATGTATACACGAAATCCTTGTCGTCATGGGGCTTACTTTCTAGAAAAGATGATGGACATAAAACAAACTCAAAAAAAAAAAAAAAAGTCAGCCCATAGTTTCTGTAAGTGTTAACTATGCCCACTACAATCGTAGTACTTTAAACTTCAGCAAAAGCAAGCAAACTAAGGCCTGCTTGTCCCCAAACTGATTTTGAGCTTACTTTAATAAGAAGCAGCTTCTTTTATAACAGAGCTTTCGTACAGCAACTGCTTCTTAGGAGCCCGTGCACAGTTTTCATATTTTAGGTTCAGTTATAAATTCAACCTAATCATCACAGCACTTTCTAACACTTTATATTCTAAATCTAAACTGAAATGATCAGAGAGTGCATCATCGCTGACTATTCTGGGCACGTTTAGCATGATCCAGCCCATAGAAAGAGCAACTAGACAATCCTTTTAAGGCCTCACCTATCACTATTATTACATAATTAACAAAATTGTAATTTTTTTTCTTTATTGTATTTTGATTGTATTTGGAGACTAAGTATGGACAAATAAAACGTAATAGCAACTTGAATCCTAGAGCAATAGATTTCAGCATTTGGCTTTTGTTCCTGCTGCAAAATACATGGCGAATGATATTCACATGAGGGACAGAGTTCCACAGACATTTGAGGATTTGCACAGTCCTTAGGATGTTAGCTATACGTCCACTCCCTTCTCATTCATGCAAGAATGCAAATGAGAATATCTGTGATTCAGGATGAAATTATTATAGGAATAACCTTGAATCCTCTGCTCTTATTTTTAAGTAAATCAGTTGAAAACGATTATTAATCACAAATTACTTGCCAACCACCTCCCAAAGAATCACAATTAATGCATACACCACAACAGTGCATTGAGAACCACTGACCCAAATAGACTAAATTTCTCTAAAATTACATAATCATATGTGCTCTGAATATTTAGAAAGTCATTATGTAGTTAAATACCAATAACCAAAGCCAACCAGTGCCATAATTTAAACACTTAAATTGCTTTATGGCTATAGACTTCTCCTCTCTTGTTTCAATACTAAAGATTTGGTGGCAGAAGGGGAAGAGAGCTAGTTAACGCTTCCTAAGGCAGGTACTGCCTTTCCTCTGCCGCCTCTGAGTGTTTCCGAGCTCCACTGACAAGGTGTTGATATGTGGAAGTAGTTCCCGCAGGTCGAATGCTCTTGCAGCCAGGCTGCAAGCAGTCACTTCCATGGAAAGCTCTGTGGTCCCTGCCAGCTCCTCTGGCCCACAGATGTCTCAGGGTGCAGCCCCACCCTTTCTTAGTCACAGCAGTGGGATTTGCAAATGATCAGCACACCAGAGTTGTAACCAACCTTAAGGTGGACTTCAACAAAAGGTAGGTAACTGGCTTCAGAGAGGAACTTTCTAATGTTTGAAATACTTCAAAAAAAAATTTTTTTTCAAAAATTCCTCCATTTTCAATTCAGGTGGGACATTTTGTTCTTTCTGTGAATGAGTCCTTTGCTTATTTTTGGGTGAATGTGATTTTACATATCCTAAGTTTAACCATAAATCCTTCTGAAAATGCAAGCTGAAAAGCACACTTTCCTTCTCATTAAATTCCATTATACCAAAAGAAAAATCTAAGTATAACTGTAACAGGATCTAAGCAGAGCTGTAAACCAGAAGTACAGGAACGCCTTGTAAACAGTACAACATAAGAAACTTGGGAAGGTCTGCCTCTCTGTTCCAACTCGACAGGCAAGTGCCATGTGAAGGCAGATTTATGCATTAGGCTGGTTGCTTAAACCCAAATAACATGTATGCATAGCCATATAGGAGTTTTTTATCGCTGCTAATATTGTGAAACAGTTAACATGTTTGATGGAAAATGAAATCATTAAATCTTGTTTCTGCAGAATAATGTGACTGCTCTTTAAAAGAC
The DNA here is from genome assembly GCA_963574885.1 of Lepilemur ruficaudatus. NCBI lineage: Eukaryota > Metazoa > Chordata > Mammalia > Primates > Lepilemuridae > Lepilemur > Lepilemur ruficaudatus. The sequence continues at coordinate 31,218 of CAUYRT010041613.1, forward strand.
AGCATCCCTGGAGCTTTGTTTTTCTGCATTTTAGTGACTAAACGAAAACTTTGTCAGACGTGGGACTTCCGTGGGCATTATGAAAAACTACGGCATAAAGGCAGATTTTAAAAATTCAACAAGGGGAAAGGCAGTATGAGAGAAAGAAGGAAAAATAAAGGAAAAGGAGGGAGGATAAAGATATAGAATGGAAGAAACAAAAACTGAACAAGGAGAGAAAGAAGGAAGGAAAGAAAGAGCAAGAAACGAAAGAAGAAAAGAAGCAAGGGGGATTAAAAGAAGGATAAAATAAAATATGGAAGTTAAGTACACTAACAATACAGTTATTTAAACACGCTGCATTTGCAGAGCGGATCAGCAAAAAGTTAGAAAGCACAGGTGTCTCTGTAATTGTGATACATTGGGAAAATTCACACTGTTAAATGAGCCTCAAATTCCCACTTCTACCTGCATGACACAGAAATACACTGTGAGTACGCTGGGCTATGATCCAAAAGATGCCAAAATCAGAGCAGGAGGATGGAAGACTTGCAAGATTCTTCTGTCTTGTGCTCCTCTAGTATCGAATTATAGAATTTGTACATTTATATTTTATATGCTGTTGGTAGGGCACATTCGTTGCATGTTTGGATTGAATAATTTTAAGAACACACCACTATTTTTATAAGAAAAATATTCTGAAAACATGATAAAGATTCAGTGTTAATTTTTTTCATAGAGACATGGTTTAAAGATTAAATATTTAAATCCAGTTCACAATCCTAGGGATTGGAAGTCAGCAAAATGCTGAGAAAATGATACAGAACTAGAAAAAGGGAATTGATTTGTATGAAGGCTAGAAGACTGGTCTTGGAAGAACAGCCTAGGATACCAAAGAAGAAGACACAAAATCAAGGAGGATATCTGATCTGCCTTTTATAAAGTAGATGTAAACAACAAACCTAGTGCACCAGGCTTTAGATTAACTAGATTATAAGAGCATTTGCTTTACGAAATTACTGTTTACAAAAAGACATGCCATATCTGAATGTGCAAATCATCCTATTAATTACAAACCTATTTTGTACTGAAATTTTTTAGTTCTGCTATCAATGTTTTTGTTAATGGAGGCAACATTGGAGGAAACTTTTCCATCTTCAAAGTATTAGTTTATATTGACCACATGGTTAGAAATTAAGATTTCTAAGATCTTTATGTAACACATATAAAAATTTTATGTTTCTACAAGTATAAGGTCTTTATTCTTTTGGTTCTCCATTCATCAATCTCTAAATGAAGAAAATATAGAAAATGTATGTATTATGGCTTTGCTTGTCTGCACTCTATTATGGAGCAATCCTTGCCCACATTGAAAGATTTATTTAAAGAGAATTTAAATTTAAACAGATTCATATGCACGTGCATACATAATGGAAGAAAGGAAATGTTATGGAATTTCCTTTCTACTTTTTCTACAAAACACCATTCTTACATGTATAGTTTTGGGGCTGTTCTTTCTTAAGTAGATACTCTTTCTTTCCTCTGTAATCAGCGTAGGGCCCTGAGAGCAAATAATGCTGTATTTATAATATTTGGGAATTTTTTTCTTAGTGTTTATTCCTGCTTAGCCACAGATACTATTGTAGCAACCTGTTGCCTACCCACATTGTCAAAAGCAGTTGTCTAAATTCCCAAAGGAAACATAAATTCAAGACACAGGTGGATGCTGCTGGATGAGGGGCACCTGGTCTGGGCTTCTCAAGGGGTAGGGAGGGCAGAAGGGAAATGATACTTTGCTTCTTTTAACCTGGCTTGTTAATGTATCTTTGCACAATTAATTCATATCTAATATTTAAATGTATTTGTAAATCCTTTGAGGGTTAAGTAATGTCATAACTGTTCTGTGGTACATTGTTGTTATGCACATATACCATCTTTACCCAAAGTTCCCCATCACTCCCCTTCATTAAATAACAACAAACCATGAGGGTTAGTTGTATTTATGTGCAGCACTTCAGTTTCATCATGAAAAATTAGCCTTCTTTCCTTTGGCTTTGTGAGCACCTGGGCCAATATCACTCATGCTTTGTTATATAATGAATGGAAATAAAGGCAACTTGAGTGGTAATCTGGCTTCACTTGCTAACTCTGGGTGCCATTTTGATCTATTCACCGTAGACTATGGGCACTGTTTCCTCGTGTCCCTATAGATGGCACAACAAGGCAACTGAATATGCCAATCTCCTAGTTCTACCTCTTTGCCAAATCAGCTCTGAGGTTAAGCCAAGTATCCTCACCAGTTTATAGAATGACATATTTTCGTGCTACGAAAATTCTTACTGTTCCATTCTCTTTTAAACCTATACACATATCACGGCCGACCAATGGACACAGTTCAGAGTTTTCCTGTACATGTCAAAGATTGCTGGGTTGCCGTTGCTTCTTTGAATGGCATCAGTGCACTGGCATCCCCAGGTATTTCCTTGGGGAGAGTTACAGAAGCCTGGCTACAGTCAGCACCGTGTCCTAATCCTGCATATGAGTGTCATATCTCTCGAACAGGTGCTGGAACCAAAGACCGAGACCAGCTATAACTCTAGCAGCCTTTTTCATGAGATAATAATAAGATTTTAGGCAGGTTTGATGAAAATTTTGAGACTTACCGAATTGATTAATGTCAAATAAATGCAGAAAGTAACTGAGTGGTTTACGTGTTGATCTGTCATCGATAGAGCTGTAGATCAGATGGCGATGGGGTCGTTTTTAGCCAGCTCTTCCCATCCTCTGCTCAAATGCACCAAATGAAGCGCCCATTTGCTGACTAGAAATTCACAGTTGAGGTCGACTGGTGATGCAGTGCAAAGAAGCCTGTTCTGTTCCTCTGCTCATGAAAAAGCCATGCCAACCTTCACCTTTAAATAGCTACATATTTAATTATGTGATATTTAGAAATAAAGTTCAGTCACAGTTCACTAATAACTTGTACCCGCTTGAGAGAGAAAAAGAGAAAGAGAGAGAGAGAATGATTTACAAATCAGCAACTGAAAAAAAAAAAAAGGCAGCTCAGTGCCAGGTTGCAATATAAAAATAAAGCATTTATTTAAGGGCAAATTATAATAAATTAAACTAGACTATAACAAAAATACACTAACTATTTTAAAAGGGTGATATTATTTTTCTATTTCACCATAAAAACCTTAGGAAGTTATGGATTAACTTAAGCAAACAGAACAAAAACTGAACCCAAAGAAGGTACAGTAGCTACTTTTCTTGAAAACAAAACAATCTTTTCGTTCCTGCCATTTGTCTGAATTCTTCCTCCGGGCAAGCTGGACAGCTGCACTAGTAGGTTTTTTAGTCATGGGTTGTAAGCCCCACCTGGCTAGATTTGTTTAGCAGACAGCTGGCAGAATTAAATAAAAAGAATGGGACACAAAATGCTTCCAAAAAAAAAAAAAAGCTGAGAGAATACTTTTTGGATGTTTTAGCCTTTTGGAGGTTTATGGTTTTCTCTCTACTTTTTCTTGCCTATATCCACATACTACTATATGTGAACATATCTTGTGGATATTTTCTCTCAATTATAATTCCATAGCTGAGGTAAGAACGCAACATAAATGAAAACATCAAGTAAGCGTGTCTTAAATGACTTTTTTTTTAGTTAGAAATACCAATTTGCAGTTTACAAGTCCCCAAGAATGACATCAGTTTTAAATTACCATTTTTTATTTCTGCATTTTCTTTGCTATTTTTTAAAGCCAATAAAATAGATTTTCTTCATCTGGAATGTTCTTTCTAGCTTAAAGATAAGAAGGAGTCTAAATTGTGGGAATGGCATCCTTCTGCATCTGTTTCTCTCACAAACCTATCAAATATCTAATTTTTGGCATGACTGCTGACTCCGACAGGGGGATGACATAAACCAGCTTTGTGGTTACATGTTTCACTTTTAATCTCATGGAAATAAAAATCAGCACTGAAGTGTCCCTTTACATGTGACAATTTGGGACTCTTTTCCAAAAGCCCAGGCAGAGGGGCGTTAACCTGGTTAAATTTAACACACAGCATATGCAGAAGTGTCACGCATTTTTATGCTAAAGGCACAAGGCAAACCTGTCTTTGTAGAGCTTTGTTCCCCTCTAAAGCAGGAACTCCAAACAATGGGAACTGTATAACTCACTGGCAGCAAGATCGAATGATCGAAAATGCATGCAAGAATGGGGAGATGAAGTAGCCCGCTTAATAGCCACACATTTTCTGTGTATTTTATCTCTTTCCATAAATGCGACAGGACTAGTGGAATATTTCCACCATCGTGGGTTCACTACTTAGCATGGGGAGAATCCAGGCTTTTCATTAAACATAGTAAATATAGTATGGAAGGTTCAAAAAAACCAAAATGGTCTGGATATGATCCTGATTGGAGGAACTCCATGAAAATAGATTTTAACTGCTTGTAAACAAGCGAGAGGGAGGGGCATGCTTATTTTAAAGACAGCTTGGCAGAGAAACATTAATGCTGATAGCCCAGCTAGCATCTATGAGATGACAATGAATGGACCGCACATGACAGCCAGGACAAAACTACTCAGAAGTTCAAATGTATTTCCACAGCCCGTGGAAATGTCCCAAAAATTAAGGACCAGGCCGGGAAACAAACTCCTCAATTCGTTACCTAATACTTGCTTTCCAGAGCAAAAGCCTGACTTGGCCCTTCTCCACCCAGCCTATACATCTCTCCGTGCAACGTAGACTTCACGGAGCCAGGCATGATCTGTTCGCTGCAGAGGCCCGATTCTCTCTAAGCACTGATATCAATATCATACATTTCAAATACAAGGGAGGCCTGGGCAGGCTGAATCCCCGGAGCCCAAGTAAACTAAGCAGGGTCTCTAGGGAGGCTGTTGGCATAGAGCAAAAGACAGTTTTACTGTTTGTGCTTTCACATGGTTAGCAAAATGGGTCCCCATCAAAGACTAAGAAAACAGCCATGGTGAGAAGGCAGGAGTGAGGTCACTCTAGGTTTCTGTCTGACCCTTAAAGACAATCTAATCTTGGCTGTCATCTGACAGTGTTCTATTTAGTTTGATAGATACAATTACATCTATCTGGCCAGATAATTACAGTACTGTGCATCTTCCATGTCTTGGTGGCTTAGCAGAATTAAAAGCTGTAAAATCCTTTTGTGTGTGCTGTGGGGCTGTCCTTTTCTTCCCTGATACAGATTTCCTCTCCTTTACCCTGCCCAGGGAAAAGAAAAGGGAAAGAATTACCCATCAATTGTATATTCTGATTCTGAATTATTTTGTAAAGGTTTCATATGAATCCACCAAGTCTATCCTAGATCAACTTGCATCTCAGCCAACTTCTTTACTAAAGAAAATTGATTCTTGTTTACCTCTTTCAGGAAGGAGAATCATGATGAATTTTAATAGGATAACCCCCTACTGTTAGAAAATCTCCCTCTGTTGGCTATGGGAGCTTTGAAATTTGTAAATCAGAAGTAAGCCTGCATTTTTCAAAAATAATTTTTAGACCCAAAAGAAAAAAACCTCTACAAGTTTCAAGCTCAACCTTAATAATTGTTCAACACCATATTTTTTCTTGTTTTCATCGCCCCAATGAGCAGTACGTTATTCTGATACTTTGTTAACAGACCCTTTAATTGCAAATTGACCTTCAATTTTTAACAGAATCGCCCACCACCAAGCAGTATTTTATTTCTGGATGAAAATTAATATCATTCCTTTCTATTTTAGCACACATAAGCATTTAATTGGGGATAGTGTAGACTACTTAGCAAAGTAAATATTCCTAGGAGGGAAAAAAAAAAGAAGTTCTCTAAATGTTAGTTCTATTCATTGAAATCTATGAGAGAAAGAGTTGATTATTTTGGATAGAGGTAAACATATCTACAGGAATATTGTAGTATAAACCCCATAGATTTCATTCAAGATATCATCATAGTAGCTCATATTTAGCAATAGAAAATGTACTATATTATTTGTTGGGTCAAAAGATGCTACATATTCTTGGGAAGATTTTTTTAACTTCTAGAGTTCAATATATAGCATAACAGAAAATTACTAACTTCTTTCACTACCTAGAGTTTCAAGTCACTAATTTTACTAATCCATTAAATGTATGTTTTCTACACTTAAGAAACCAAAGAAATCTGCAGACTGTGTATTTATCCAGGGATCACTTTCCTGGTGATGAAATGTAACCGGTTCTTTTGTGGAATGGAGCAATCACTGGGTGCCAGTAACACTATGCTATGATGTGTAGAGAGGGAAATGAAGGCTAGCTCATCCGAAGGAAACTACAGGGGAATTTTAGATCAGCAGAATGCAATTATCCAAGTTGGAATTGTTCCAGGACACCAAAGCGAACTCTAAAGGTGGGTAAATTGAATAGCGTTTCTCCTCAATTGCAGGACAAGCAAGCACATCTTGACAAAACTGGTGCTTGTTCTATTTATTTGTCTGTATTTTGTGAATACTACTGGCCAAGTGCTGGCCACTGTCATAGAGAATGGAGAGCATAGAGCATTTGATCAGAACTGGAGCATTAGATCTGCTAATAGGAGCCATACACTTTTCAGCTATCCAAAAAGTGAAATAAGACACTTTCAGAATCTGTTTCAAGATGCAATTCATTTGTTGACTGGGTACCCAGGGAAGCTCTATTTTCAAGAACCTCTTGCATCTATGTATGAACATATGACTGAGTTCTGGCCAATGGAATCTGCGTGGAAATAAATACTTGTGTTCTAGGTTGGCCATAAAATGCCCTACTTGATCTTTCTCTTTCTCTCTTTTTTCTCTCTCTCTTCTCTCTCAAATACACACACACACACATTTACTCATCTAGAAGTGAAGTACTCAGAGATGGTAGATGAAAAGAGCTCAAACCCCCAGTGCCTGCTTAGAGGATTGCTGTCCAGAAGAGTCACTCAAGCTACTTCAGACCATGATGAGAACAAGAAAAAAAAAAAAAACTTTCGTTGTGTTAAGATTTAGAAGTTTCTGTTACAGCAGCTAAAGATGCCTCGACTAATATTAATATAATGTCCATGGTAGAATGAGAATCCCTTTGAATTCCAGAATTAAGAAAATTGAAAAGTTACCCCATAAAGCAAGAATATGGTAAGACTTATAATTTCATTCATTGTGTATGGAAGTGTAAAGTTTGTACTCATGTTCTGAGGGAAAACAATAGACTGAATATATTAAGCTGTAAGGACTTTATATAAGGCTTATTCCTTGACCCAGTAAACTCTATATCTAGAATCTATCCTTGAGGAAAAATCAAAATTAGTGACCAGGATTTTTATTCCTCAGAACATTGGTTATGATAATAAAAATATTATACCATATTAATATCAACAACAGAGAGAGAGTAAACTAAACTTCGGTTATGCCTCTATTAGGAAATATTATGTCGTCATTAAAAATTATGTATCCAGTCAATATTTTAGTCATCTATTTATTCAATAAGCTCATGTTTATTGAGTACCTATTATGTGCCAGGACTTATTCTAGATTCTGGGGATATAAAAATGAACCATAAGAAAAAGTCCCTGTTCTTGTGACCTGTATATTTTTGGTGGGTGAGACAGACAATGCATAACAAACAAATAAATCAATCAATAAAATAATTGATACTAGTAATAAAGTGGGAAAAAATGCTCCATTGAGAATTTTTAAGTGAGGAGTGTGACATGCAGGAACTGTATATACAGTAAACACACACGTACGAACCCCACATACAGAGTTAGAGAGGAAAAGGCTAGAAAGAAAAATAGTAAAAATTCTAACAAATGCACATATAATTTTTCTAATCCTGAGCAACTCAAAGTCCATGAAACATACGAATTAGTTGCATTGCTGATGTAAGAATCTGAAATATTAAGCATACAGCCCCAGTGTGGAGGGATCAATTTACATAGAGCACAAATGTAACTGGGCAGCCAACCAACAGCCACTTCGCAAAATGATTTTATTGTTACAAATCAAGTAACACTCTGCGAAGTCATTTAAATTATTTAAAAGAAAACACTATTTCTTTTTCAAAAATTCTTAAAACAAACAACAACACAAAAGAAGGTGATGGGTTTGGACAGAAACCAACAGCTAGTGCTGATAATGGAAGTGGAGAGACTGTACCAAGCACGGAACAGCTATGGTGGATGGTCTTTACGGAAGCTGAGGGCTTGATGCATGGGCTGATCATTTTCCTGCCCTGCAAGTAACAAAAAGTAACGCATTAAACATTTTCAGTCTATAGTCCAGAGAATGCAAAAATGACTCACAGAGTTAAAAGTTAAAGAATTTTTGGTGCTCTGAAGTGGACACTTAATTTTCCGTTACAATTTACTCTATTTTCCAGAGGCCCTTATATTCTATGGTAAGATGGGTGAGTATGTCCATTTTTCACGCACTCAGAAAGTCCACTCACAGTGTCGAGTGCCTACCATGTGCCGTAATGTTAACAGTGAATATTTTGGGGCTAAGAAATTTAGGAATATTTTTGTTTTAGCCTTCATGTATGTCTACTTTCTTAAAATATTTCTGGAGAGAATATAAATTGCTTTAAAAATTAAATAGAAACAGGCTGGGCATGGTGGCTCATGCCTGTAATCCTGGCACTCTGGGAGGCCAAGGTGAGAGGGTTGCTTGAGCTCAGGAGTACAAGACCAGTCTGAGCAAGAGCAAGACCCTGTCTCGACTAAAAATCGAAAAATTAGCCGGGTGTTGTGGCTTGCACCTGTAGTCCCAGTTACTCGGAAGGCTGAGGCAAGAGGATCTCCTTGAGCCCAGGAGTTTGGGGTTGCAGTGGGCTACAATGATGCCACTGTACTCTACTGAGGGCGATAGAGCAAGGCTCTGTCTCAAAAATAAATAAATAAATAAATAAAATAGAAATAAAAATACATATATACATGTATAAAAACAGAAGTGTACTGCTATCTCTTTGCTCACTAAGATTGCAAATGAGAACTTTTTAGTCTCATTATGATGAAGCACCCACTAACATTATGACTTACATTGCATCGGCACAGGTGGAGGTACCATCGATGGCACCAAGTTGTTCGACCAAGTCAATAGTGATCCCACACGGCCATCACCTGGCAGGCGAGCTTAGGTGATGCATTTGGGTTCTGTGCCGCACTCCTTGAAGACACACAAATCATAAAGATGCTCGGCCCCTGTGACCCTCACCTCCACAAAATCCATTTGCATTCATCCATCCATCATTGCTGATTAGAACCCCACACTCTTGAGTAAAGTCCACAGATAGCATTTCAGAAACAACCTATTTCCATAGAGATAGAAAAGAGAGCTTGTTCTTAACTAAACTCAATGAAAAGTCTTTGGGCATTCTGCACACACATAGCAGGGGCTGCAGTCCTGGCCATATCCCCCCAGAACTAACTCTGCTGGCAACAGTGAAGAGCTCTGCATCAGAGGGTTGGAAGGAATCTAAGCAAGACATCTAGTCCATCACCTGCCTCCAGGCAATTTTCCAGGCAGATGGGTACTTATCCTATTCTTAAAGCTCAGCACTGATCTGAGGAAAAAGGACAAGGGTATTTATATCCATGATGTTTTCTAACCAAATGTGTAATATTTGCCACCTACACCATCTGCAACAGTTCAAAATGTAGTAAGATTGAAAGTTACACTCATTGATCTCAGGAGAGATAATGAAATAAAAATATTTTGTATTACATACCATAATTTTCCCCAAAGCTTTTGATGAAGAATTCATAAAATGGAATCAGTACTTTTGGGCAAAGAATGAAGTTATTTGTTTGGCAATTGTAAATCAGTCCAATTTCCAGAAATCAGGCAAGAAAAACTCAGTTGTTAGTTGTTGCTCTTAGCACGGTTATACGCAAGTTAAGACCAAGGTTGCAGGCTTACTCTCTGGGCAGGTCATGGAGCTGTGCTTTGTTCCATGGCTTTTAAACATAGCTCACCTGTTTATCAAATTTACATCCTTAATCACAAATCATTTAAGTGAATATAGAGAAATTATTGAAAAATTCATGTTTTTGAGTGGGGGGAAGACATCCTTTCTCTGCCCCTTCAGTTATGAGCATAATTATTTTTCACATAAAATAAACTTAATTCTTTGTTTAGTGTTTGGATACAGAAATGAAATTTGAAGATCTCTTGGCCAGATTTTATAAAGGACTGCCCAAACCCCAATCCCTTAATCCTCTTATTCACAGACCCCATTTCTTCAGATTTTGGAACTTGAGCTGTTTAAGATTCAGCAGGTCACTTTTCTGATGCCCGATCTACGGATGGTGCTTAGCAACCTCTGGTGATCTGATCGCTGCTTGGCCAACCTCAGGTTTATTCTTCCAGTATCCTTGTTCTTGAAGTGACCTCAGCACAAGCTATTAATAATATTCAGATATTTACCCTTGACATTTGCTGGTGGGGAATGATGCCATTTGCACCCAGACAGGGCTCAGAGCTCCCAGGGACCACAGTTGGCTACAGGTTCTATGTAGGAGCATGATCAGGCCAATGAACATGAGATAGATCTGTAAGAAACCTCACTCTATAGACAAGCCTACAAGCAAACTAGAGGTAGCCGTGTCTCTAGCATCCAGCCCTTAGTTCCAGTGTCATATAACTATCCCCATCCTTAAACTTCGTCTGGTCTCATTGCTAGAGGCATTGGAGGCAGTGAGGTCTATTTCGTTAGGAAACCTCTTTCTCAAAAGTTATTTCCTACTAGGAGTGAGTCTGGCATTCAGAGCTTACCCTAGAATGACTTCAGCCTACATCTTATTGACAGAACCATGATTTCAGACATGAGTCACAAAAAATGAGAATTTATTCTCCCTAATACAGAAAGTTAGCAAAAAAGGCCAAATTTAGTATGCATAAAATGGCCAGAAAAAGCCATGGCAAAACTTTTCTGTGCTACTTGCTTTCCCAGTAAGCAGGAGGAAAATTATGTAATTGTGAATCAAGTATAGTAACGTAACAGAAAGAGAATCACCCAGGTATTTTAGAGACTAGAGTTCTAGTCATATCCTGCCACTTGACACTGGTATAAAGTAGGTACACATTTACTCACATATAAGACATAGTTCTAAAACATTTCCAAGATAATCAAAGTCCAGGAAGCCCTCGCAGTGTAGCAAACTCGGAGTTCCCAAACGGGAGCACAGGGTGAGCCAAGACAGATAAAATAGGGGCTAGGACATTCTATACCCAATCCACTGAAATAGGAAATGCAAGGCCAGACTAAGCTAGTAATGGGTATCTAAAAGTTATGATCAAAAGGTGAGACATGATAGCCCCTTTTCTAGGAGACAGTAGTTCTCAACATCTAGCAGTGCCTGAGTTATCATTCAGAGAAGTCAATGGACAAAGTGGTAGAAGTAAGACTAGCCCTGGTCCACTAGTTTGCAGGACCTATGGGAAGATGAAAGAAAGAGTTGATGGCGGCAGGAGGCAAGCTGGCCTTTAGTCCCAGAGAGGATCGACAACAAGAACCAGAGCTAAAGAATGAACCCAGATCACAGCCATATTGGAAAGCATGTCACACTTGGAGGGCTGTAGGTAAAGGCTGAGGCCTGCCTGAGTCCTAGGGTTTGTTAGAGAACACTATCTGATGACTCTCTGCTGTGCACACACTGTGCTAGGCAGCATCACCAATGTACCTCATTCCTTTGTTACAATAATGCTCAGAGACAGCTGTGCTATACACACTAGGAGAAAAGAATTAAGCAGTTCAGCATTTCCCCAAAAAAATGTTCCATGGACAAAGAGCTCTGTGGCTAAATATATAGCTTGGGAAATGTTGTCTACTATAACTCTTCCTTTATTGCGTTCTTAGAGGATCACAATATACATTAAAAGCTCTGAGATGTCCTGTATTACAGAAACCATTTTCTTTTATTAACCCAGAATTTCCAATGAAACCACCTCCTTACCACCCCAACAAATAGGCACATATACTTGTTATTTCAGAAACATTTACATCTTTCTGGCCTAGTGTTCTAAGGAATAGAATCTGAAAATTCATGAGAAATGCATATGCATTGTATTGTAAAGCATTAAACAAGTGTAAAATCTTAGTATTATGGTCAATTTATGCTGGTGGAAATGAGTAAAGTGGTGGTATTAGAAGCCATTAATGAAAAAGCAGCTTTTGAGAGCCTGATTCGGTACACATCCACCAAGACAATCATCTTGTGTGCCTGAAGATCTAAATTTCTGGCACGATATAGACCACAGATGGGTGATATATTTGGGTTTATAAAAAAAATATACAAAATGAATGAATGAATGGGAAAAAGTAGAAACAATATCATATTCCATTCCTGTAGAATAAATTTTCTTTTGGGGGGGACAATAAATTCCTCCCACACTATGCTCAAATAGTGGCACAGTTCTGCCAGAACGGGCCTCCCATCATAATTGTGTACTCACGGCGTATTTTCACTAGAAAGTATCTTTCTCTGCCAGCCCCTTCCAAGTTAGAATGTCTCCTTACAGGGACTCACAGATCTGCCACACTCTCTCCATCTCCAAAGCTGTCACCTGCTCTGGGGCTATGTCCTCTGCAGGAGACTCAGCTCCTGCGCAGCTGGGGGTGCATATGTGTTGGGGCGGGGGAGGACGGAAGGGGATTTCAGAGGAAACTCTGGATTTAAAAATAAATAAAAAGAGTTGCTTGGATAAGGAGCTTCTCAATCCCTTTAACGTGCTAAAGTGCACTGTGGTTTTCTGAGAACCGGTCAAGGAGGCCTGGACATACTATATAGCATTTTCTAAGCTGTAAATTTTTCCACAAAACTCTTTGTTTGTGCAGCATTGGGGGAGAGGGATGCTGCACTGACTTATTTAACTTTTCTTAGTGTGCTTAGCCATAGCTACCTTTAAGGTTTATCGCAAGGATTGAATGAGACAATAGGGATGACGTTGCCTAGCACAGCCATACCTGGCAGAGTTTCAACAAACAGTGTTTCTTAATAACGTGCAGGGATCGAGGCGGCATTATCATGCCCATTTTGTGAGTGGGGAAACCAAAGTTCACAATAGTTGAGTGATGTGTCTTACTTCAGATAGCCACACCTATGGCTTCTGCCTCCAAATCCACAAAGCTTTCCCCACTGCCACTCCTTCTGGCCCCTGGGCAGCTTCTACCCCAAAACTACATCTTTATCCAACGTGATGCCACATCCACCCAGAAACGGACTTTGCGTGAAGCACTCGGAGCAAACCAAGCGGGAGCCTCCCGTCTGTGAATGCAATTCTTTTGAAGGCTTGTGATCAGGAGACATGTGCTGTCCAATTCTTCCCACACATGCCACTTCTTAGCTGGCCTATCACCGCGGGCCTGTGCAGTGTGGTCTGTTTGAGGCCAATAATCATATCACCATTGTAATGAGTGGCAAATCCTATGTAATTTACACATTAAAAGGAGGCTGAGATGCATGGAAAAACCCAGCCCCCATTTGTCTAATGAAATTAAAGCTCTTAGCCAAATACTGGTGCTGAAAAGAGATGTTTGGGAAGGGCTCTCCCGCCCCTGCCTCTGAAGAAGAGGGTGAGTGTTCTTTATTCATGATCCCGCCTCTACCTAAATCACTCCCACAATGGGACCTCTAAACCAAGGGGCCCTGTCTGGAAGCATGATTTACGCATAGCTGAGGCCAGGCAGGGCTTACAAAGGCATTATGACTAGTTATTTTCAATGACAATTGAAGGGAAAAATAAAGCAGCAAAGATGCTCTGTGATTTGGCAGGCAGAGCACTAAACTGCCCCCTGCCTCCCCCACCAAATGACATGAAAGAAGGGTTTGAGCCATACCTGATAAAGCAATTGTTCTAAGATATTTTTCATATTTGGTGGTAACTGGACATTATCATGAAACAAATGTGAATGACACAGCACTTGGAGCAACCACGCAGAGCTTAAGCTCTGGAATGAACCGCCGGTCCCGTGATAAGGCAGGAAGAGGTGACTGGCTCTTCCCTTGGATGGCTGTCCAAATTCTTACGAGTTCCCCTTGGCTTTGAAACTGCCTTAAGTCATACTGAAGTCAGATAAAAACAAAACAGGCTAAATATAATTGGATTTAAGTCTGAAAGTCAAGAATCTACCACCATGAAGCTAGTTAGTATGTAAGATGCTCTTGTTTGACCCATGAATGGCAAATGCATAGACATACTGTGAAGTATTTGGATCTAAGAGTACGAGCGGAGGCATCAAGGAAATAATCGGTGTAGAGGAACAGCCGGAGTATTTAAAATTAAAAATAACTAATAGGCTTTAGCCCTGGCTTAAACAACTACTCAAAGGCAAACGCATTGGGAAAAAAGAACAAAGTACGTGCACGCATACGCACACCCACATCCCTGAACCAGAACAAAAGGGGGTGTTGAAAAGTATCTTTCTCCATTTTCCTTACGCTGTATAAAACTTTACACAGTCCAGACCCTGTCTGACTCCAGCCTCATTTCCTACCACTCTCCGTCACTCACTATTTATTGTCTGGCTGCATCTTTCTTTCTCTTGCTCAGCCACATCAAATTCATGTCTGTTTTGAGGCCTTCCCTGCCTGTGATACTCTTCCCCAAGATCCACACACGACCAGCTCTTTGTCATCCAGGAGATTCTTACGGGTTCTAAGCACATCAGACCAACATATTAAAAGGTATTCACAATGCACAGTAAGTAGAATTTATTTACAATGATAACAGTTGAGTTGCAATTGGTTAGTTACAACAGACATTTCGTATGCATTTAAATAAACATCGCTGGTTTTCATTTTGCAGTATTCTTTTCATAAGTTAATGTCAATAACATTTTTCCAGACCTGAGACACTTTCATAGGCCCTTGAAAAACTCCTTCCACAAGTATCATGCCTGTAATATCTAATAGACAAAATAGTCTTGCTCCCACCATTCCGGTTCTGGCTAAATGCCCTCATTGCTCAGAAGAGGTGTATTTTAATTACCCATTGCAAAAAAACCACTTACTCCATGCTCAGTCACTCTTAACCATGACTTTTTTTTCTGCTTCTTGCTGCTAGTCATTCATTCATTCAGCTCTTATTTATTGAATGTCTGCTGTATGCCAGGCACTGCTGTAGGCAATGGCGATACAATGGTGAAATAGTCATTGGTGGCTCTGATCTTAAGTTTACATTCTAGCAGCAGGAGACAGATGGTAAACATTCAACACAGGATAGCTCCAGATTATGAAAAGTATAAAAAAGGAATGGTAGAGAATAACTGAGCATAGAGTGAGTAGTTATTTTGCAACGGGTAAGTACTAACGAAGTCCAGGTTTAGCAGCAAAAGCTTTTAAGTATAAATTGGACATCTTGGTACAGACCATGGGACAAAATTCACCCATGATGCTCCAGATGAGAGAAATGTGTGACAGTATCACCAGCCCTGAGGAGGAAAAACAGGAGACCAGTATGAAAGCCCACCAGGGCGGTAATTTACATGCAACTCTCCTTACAAAGAGTGAGCTTTAATCATCCTCAACAAATCATTTTGTCTTTATAAAATCTTTAGACCTGGAATTGGGATAGACAGATACATACCTGGGCCAAATGAGTCTTACGAAATTGCGAGTTGTAATTCCGGCACCCCTATTTAAATGAAAGGCAGCTGGGAAGTATAGCTGTCCATGGTCTCAAGAAAGAAGAATTTGAAATGAAATTTATCTCTGCCACAGTGCCCAAGATCAAATAGCAAATAAAACGAAAGCACTAAGATTTGGCTAAAATCTGATACCAAGCCCAGTACTTGTTTCATGATTCTCTCTAAGTTAGAAGGTAAGGTTTAAATTTTTTTTTGGTTCATATTTTTGGGGCCCAGAATATACTTTACATATGGAACGTGCTCAAACAGTTCTTATGGTAGAATAAATGAAGGAAGGAAGGAATAAGGGGGGGAGGGAGGAAAGGAAAGAAAAGAGAAAGAAAGGAAGGAAGTGAGGAAGGAAAGAAGAAAGGGAGAAAGAGAGGAAGTACAGAAGATCTTTATTGCTTCTTAACTTCAGGATTTATTGATTCTTTGATGGGCAGTAAAGGACAGATATAACACAGTCATTAATTTCCATCCTCATAGTGTCTTTTGGCAGCATTAAAATGGCAAAGTTAAAGTGTAGAGGCCAGTGTAGCCATTTGCTAGTTTTTAACCCCATACACATTGCAAATATCTTCATCTATGATAGAGAGAGAAGATTAAGAAAAGAAAGAAAGGATTACATGGATCTCATGAAGAGAAACAGAAACAAAGCATAATCCATTTGGAATGTAAATTGGTATATATGATTTGCCTTGAGTTCTTTGGCAGAGAGATGATCTGTAAAGTAAATGCTACAGCAAAATTACTTAATAATAAGAGTACTGTATTTCTTCCTCTCCACACAATTTACAGTAGAATCAAAGGACTATGCTTTCACGCAGCCCTTACAGGAAAAGCAAGACATGGGCAAGCAGAAATAAATTAAGTATCTGCCATTGATTGTCATGGATAGCACCAGCTTATTGAGCTAATACTTTATTAGCGTGCTAGAGCTGGGATGATGATGGTCTTTTTATTGTTTTTGTGGTAACTCTTTATTTTAAGTATCTTATCATTATGAATTCATTTAGTATTGATTGCAATAGCACTGATCATTAAGAATTAATTTGGCATTACCATGGATGTTATATGCACTTATATAAGAGTTCGGCTGTAATTCAAAATTAATTAATATGGTTAAGTGTTATTGCTTTTGCAATTTTGTAATTTCTATAATATATCTAAGGTATTTGTTTTCAGCAGGTGGATCCTAGCAGAAAATCTACCTAAGGCATTCTTCTTTGGAGGGCAATTTCATTTAGTGATAAATGGGAAATTTGCTCATGTCTTTAAAAAAATTTCTTCATGTCTTAAAGTATTTGGGATTCCAGTCCCAGAATTCAGGGTTACGGACAAACAAAAGACTTGAGTCCTGGAAAATGACTGTGTGTGCTGGGTGTTCTCACTTGTTTGGCACAGCTGGGGGAGCAGCATCACTGAGAGTTTACTCCTCCTCAGTGACTTCTGTCTCTCACAAAGGATGATTTGTCCCTGTCAAAGTGAAGGGCCCCCAGCAAAGGAACTCTATTTACTTATAATGATGTTGAATTACCAGGAGGTACAATCCGGGACACACTTCTAGCCAGTTGAGATTGTTGAATGTAGGTATTAATGGGAACACAGCAAGGTTCAGGGTCTAAGTCACATGTCACGTGTCCATGGCCTTTAGTTAAGATCCACTCTGCCACCTTTGCTGCTGCTGCCATTCACCCTGCATGGTGGCATGTGCAAAAGTACTGGGATGTCACACTGTGGTTGGCTGGCCTGATGCATATCTGGATAAGGCATCATTCAAGGGCTGCTACAAAATAAACATCAGTGTCTAAAAACAATCTCCTCCCTCCATCCCCCAGTTGAGAACATCTTTGAGGCTTCTCACCATCCCTATGATAAGGCAAATGTCATGTAGGTCCAGTAGAATAATTCATTCATCCACTAGGGATTCATGGTTCGACAATCCAACACATAGAATTGCTCTGACTGGTAAAGTATTGGAGTTTTAATGGAGAGGTGGATTCTGAGGGACTATCTGGAAGGTAGGATTGCCTGAGAGCCAATTTCAGAGTGAAATGCCACTATGGTAGGTTCCAGAATCCCGGGGATCATGGCACTTACTGAGTTAAGGCAGAAGAACACATATAACTGACATAGAATCTCAAAAACACTTGTGACCAAGGACAGTGCAAGATCAGCCAAAGAAGCACGTCAGGGACCAGGGAGGGTGGGTCAGCCCAGGTGGAGTCAGAGAGGGGAGCTGGTACCAGGAAATTCACAGGGCCCTGGCAACAGTGGGCAGCTCCCTGTTCTCAATGGTGATTCTTACCAAAAATGGAATTAGAGAACAAACTAGAAGGCCGGAAGCAAAAATTGACAGGCCTGTGACTTCTAATGACTTAGCTACTATTTAGGCACCCGGAAAGGCCCTTACTCAGAGCCCAGAGCCAGGTCAGCATAAATGGACAAGGCGAAATGGTCAGGAAGTCATGGCTGAGCTGCTTGTGACACCCCCAGAGGAAGGGAACCTATTGTGAAGTGAGCAGAGGATGCTGGATATAGAGAGAGCAGTCCCAAGAATGGTCATTTCTGCGCCATTACTGTGAAATTTTTCTTGGAATTTCTAAATCTGCTTTACTAAAAGCATCTTTAGAAACATTAAAAATTGTTTTCCTCTTGTCAAATATATACCACTGGCAGCTTTTAAAGACACCCCCGAAGGAAACCCAGGCTCAGAGTGAAAGCCAATTTCAGACAGCTCATGCTAGCCACCATCGTCCCTGTGCAGACCCTCCCTGTACTGACCCCTCCCTATAATGACCCTCCCTGTACTGACCCCTCCCTGTATGGATTGTCACTGTGCAGACCCTCACTAGACCCTCACTGGGAAGACCCTCCCTTCTCCTAACTTCCACCATGCTTTCTCCTGGGAAGTCATAAAAATGTAAAGAAGCCTCACCTTTCACTGGCCAAACCCTTCTGTGACAGTTATGTGGAAATGCTATTATCACCCTGGTCTTGAGTAGTAAATACCAGAAGTTTTTTAGTTGGTATAAACAATAAAGACTGTTCCACTCTTTCTGCCTGATACCAAAAAGGTATATAAAAGTCTATTCTTATCTTTCTAATTACTGACATTTTCTTTGTGACAGTTAATAACACGCTGGAAATCAGATAACACAGCTGCAGAACAGAAGCATCCAAAGTCCAGAATTCTCCTGTCCCACCAGATTGGTTAAGGGTTTAGGGAAAAGGGAAGACGGAAGCTAACTGAAGTCATGTGGATCTTAATACCGTAAATTAGCGTGTCCCTTGATTATAGGTGTTTCAGGGTGTCTTCGGTGGCAGCGAGCTCTATTTGCTGATAAACACAAATTCGGCACACCATAGCTCCCATTCGAGAATATGCCTTCGCCCTTAAAAATGAGTGGCAATGTCACAGAGGTAAGAGCGCATTCTTTATTTGTGCTATGGGAAGCAATAATGGAGATTTACAGTTCTCCAATATAGCGTAGGATTTCCCAGAATGCTGACTAACGGAACCACTTGGAGGTTTATTGATGTAGTGCCGTATTGAAAACACAGGTTTATTAATACATGGCTTCATAAGAGTGGAAGAGGCAAAAGCAAGTAGCAAATGACAAGATGGCCCAAAAAACAGGAAGACCATGTGACAAAAGCAAGTGGCTTGAGAAATGAGACCCAGAGATTAACTGTAGGGATCAACTAAGAAACTTAAGCATTCAGGGAAAACATTCAAGTGGAATCTAACAGAGCCTTTTCCTTCTGTTTGCAGGTTTTAATAACCACAAATGTCTCTCAGCCTTTCCCTCCCTTAGGAAGACGATATCAGCGTGCTGGCACTGATCTCTTAAAATTATACTGACAAAAGATAAACAAAGCTCAAGATACAGAAATATATTTTGCTTGAAAAAAAAGAAAGAAAGAAAGATAGAAAGAAAGAAAGAAAGAAAGAAAGAAAGAAAGAAAGAAAGAAAGAAAGAAAGAAAGGAAAGAAAGAAAGAAAGAAAGAAAGAAAGAAAGAAAGAAAGAAAGAAAGAAAGAAAGAAAGAAAGAAAGAAAGAAAAACAAAAACACACTGAAACCAAATCCTCATATTTCTTGGCTCACAGTAGCAGGCTGACTAGTTACCCAAAATGAGCTTACAGCAAAATCACTCTGTTCTCACCACAGGCACAATTTACCAACTGGGTGCAGCAGACACCGGGCTGGCTCCTGAACTTCTCTCCTCCAATTAAGCTGCACAACCTGTTACCATTTTGCCAGTGGACTTTATTTACTTAGGTTCTGCATAACTTGCCAAGTGCTCACTCTGTGGAATTCCCAGCAAAGAGAAAGGAACAATTGGGGGAAATTTCTGCTAACATCCTTTCTTTTAACTTTCCATAGCAGAGGGGAACACATCAACATGGAGCAGATGCGCTGAGACCAAATGCTCTCTTCCTCATGATTACAGTTGGTTATACCTGTGGATAGGCAAGCTAATTCCGCCGCAAATGTGCAAGAGAGGGTAGTACTAACGTACAATGTGTGGTCCTGGAGGCTTCGTTCCCATGTAATAGGGTGCTTCGTTTCACAAGACCTGGCACACAGAGAAGAACACTGAAGCTGACAGCCCCATGCATTTGGAACCGTGGTCTCTCTCCGTACTGCTTAGAGAACGCCCTGGTTCTCAGCATTGTTGACATAAACATCCTGGAATTTCTTATTTGGAGTTGGAAAGTAATGATTCTTCCCACTTAATGTGCTCAGTGACTCTGCACCCTATTGTTTTCTGCCATTTGAAAATGCCCGAGGATGTCATTATAACTACATGTATCAATATTAAACCTTTACAAACAGTTGACTAAATGAGCTGTTATTATCTTTGTTTCTGAAAATAGTGTATACGTTTTTACTTCATTTATCAGTAACTAGGTGTAGTCGATTGCACTCTGGTATTGATCCCAATATCTATACCCGTCACAGACTACCTTTCCTCAAGGTCGTTGCAAGGTCGGGTTATGATCAATATGAATTGACTGTCTGCAAATAAATTTATGTGGCTGACATAATTGCAAGTAATACCTTTTTCAAATTAAGGTGGACCATTTTATGAAGCATATGTGTTTGAAACAATAACGGTAACATCATCCAACTCTGCATAATGAACCAATCTCGCTAGAATTTACAAGTCCTCTTTGTATAACTGAAAGCTGTGTAAGCTCCCCGATAACCATTTCTAAATAACACCTGCAGAGTTTCAAGCTTCGGGTTTAGCGTAGATGCTAATTATGTTTCCCAAGCAATAGTGTTTTCCTATGTAGCCCCTATGTGCAATTTTATTTCCAATTTTCAAGTCTCATTTCTATCAATGCCATTTCAAAGTTCAGGGTAGAATGTTTAGTCATCCTAATCAGAGGGCCACGTTTGGGAAAAACCAACTTTCTTGAGGAGACACAGCATTCTCAACACAGAGTGGATTTCAGTGCCATCCTTCTCCCTACCATGGGCCCCTCACAACCGAGGGGAGATGCGCTTGTGATCAGCCTGCTAGCCACTGGATGTCACTGACGCTTACACAAATGGAGCTTAAGGGGCATTTATCTGACTGTAAAAATCATGACTTCAGTAGAAAGCAGTTTAGCTAGAAACATTTCACTCAGGCAATTTCTAATTTCAGAAAAATAGGCTCATAAAGCTCACAAAGGCGATACCCAACTTCAAGCGTGATTAGTTTCAGTTGTTTGTTTCAGCTTTAACTGGGATATGAATAAACAGCAAGTTTTGGGGGTGCATTCCATTTTGACAGCAGCTGCCAGTCTGTTTTTAAAGGGACACTACCCAATCAGGTTTGTGACATCCTGGAATGCTTATCAGCAAGTCCAAATAAAAAAAAACAATAACTTAAGATATCTTTTTAATTCTACAATTTTTTTTTGTTTAACACAGTGCCCTGAGTTTAACTGTTTTCTTAAAAACATACTCTTACAAAGAAAAATTAAA
This sequence comes from Lepilemur ruficaudatus, assembly GCA_963574885.1. Classification (NCBI taxonomy): domain Eukaryota; kingdom Metazoa; phylum Chordata; class Mammalia; order Primates; family Lepilemuridae; genus Lepilemur; species Lepilemur ruficaudatus. The sequence goes on from CAUYRT010041613.1 coordinate 52,821, forward strand.
ATATATTTCTTTCAGTACAAATAATTTGGATTCAGATTTTAAATGAGAAGTAGGACTTTGCAAGCATAATTAATGATGACAAGTGTCAGAAAAACATCATTGAATGTATTGTAAAATGGCTTCCACCATAAAATTCATTCTCAAATCAGATTATGGCAGAGGAATATAATTTTCCTTGACAATTTCATGAGTTCTTTTTCTAGGACATATCAGGGAAACCAATCAGACCAATCAGTAGATGGTCTACAGTGTAAATATGAAAAGATGCAATAGATTGGAAAGTTCAAACAAAATGAGGATTTATCTTTTGTCTTGAATATAGACACAAAGCAAATGTAGTATGTGAGTGGCTTGGAGAAAAGGCACTATATAAGAGCAAAGAATTATGACAAATGACATTGCAACAGACATGCTGCCATCCCAGAGCTTTAGCCATTTGAGAAGCTATTTTGAATTAATAACGCATGCCATCGTGATTACATTTGCTTAGCAGAAACATTTTAAGAAATAACAGCCTGCAAAAGGAAACCGAAACAATAGTTCTCTATCCTTACATAACATACAATTGCCATTTCTCTTCAGAGAGAAAAAGGTTCAAAATCCTTAGTAACGAAAGCCCAGGTTCTTGTTTTTAAGTGACTGTGTATTTGCATATGCAGCAAAAGCAATTTAATATTCCTCCCCAAAAATAAAGTATTGTATTACTGGAAACAGGAATTCATGAGGACTAGCTCACCCACTGGTAGCTCACATTGTTAGAACGGAAGTTGCTGTGGGGAAGGTGAGGTAATTAAATTCAACCAACTCTTTGCACAGGTAACCCAGTGAAGACTAAAGCAGCAATCTCTTTCCATCCATCACCCTCCCTCCCCAAAAAAAGCCAGAATCATAAAAATGCATTTTGTGCATTTGCACAATGTTATCTGTTGCTAACTTGATTAAAAAGCAAAACTCTCTATTCAAATGATGGAGACCAAACAAAGATGTCACAAATTACTCATAGTTCAGGTAGCCGGGAGCACCTGGAATCCCACCTTCACGCAATTTGGAGCTCAGCAAAAGGCAGAAAGGTAACACTGTAAGGAGTTCCCTCGCTCTCTCTTAGACTCTATTTCCACCTTAAATAAATTAAAGCATGCAGCAGCAGTAGGTAAGGTGGTCAATGCAATTAAATTCAAAACCTGAATGTATTGAACTTTCTGCAATTATACATGGGTCATCTCTGGACAATATGTTGGCCATCTGGTAGCATCTGTGCCGTTCCCTCTAATAGAGTTCCTGCTGTGGCTCGAGGCCATGGCAGGCAGCGCTAAGCAGGTCACATGTTGTGTCTTTCAGCCATATTTAGGTCACAATTTGGGGTGGGAGGAGGCAGGAATTATCTTTTTGCACAAAGGCAATAAAAATGAATAATCCCTTGTAGGTATCTTGTGCTTTGTTAAATAGATGGGGGGTAGATTTTATAGTTACATTTCATGTTTCATCCCAAGTTGTACAAATGATAAGACAAAATATCATATGCTGAATGCTAAATATTTGTCTACAAGTTTCCTTTTCCCAAAACAAGAAATGGGTCTTTTTAAATGATGGTATGTCTGTGTTTTATTTTGTTTTGTTTTGTTCCAAAGGAAAGGATGGAAAGAGGAATTAAAAATCTATTAACTAGTCTTTAGAGAATGGATAGAATGTAGAAGAGCCTAGAAGACTTCCTATATTCTAGCAAAGTTTTTTTGGGGAAGGGCAGGTGATAAAAAATATATATGCCTTTTTTCAAATAGGAGTAGTTGCAAATTATACACACTTATAATTTACGTTTCTCTAGATAGCTATTGAAAATGTATGTCCTTATATTAGTTGACTCACAATATGTTAAAACTGATATAGATAAGGTTTAAATGTGTACAAAAATTTCAGCAACCCTGAGATAGAATGCTTTTTTCCCAAAGTAAAATCATTTTAGACATATAAATATAAATTAACTCCTATTAAGTATTACTTCTGACATCAGTATAAAATTCCAACCTTGTATATTTACTGATTCCCTCCTCCCCAAAAACCAATTATGACATGCACATTTTAAAAGTGTGAACCTAACATGTATTATCCAAGTTCACTTGATATAGATTTTAAAATGCAATATGGACAAGACTTGAGTCCGACATGAGCAATTCCAGTTTGACATCAATTAGTGAGTAGCTTTTACTCTTATAGACATATTTATAATGGAAAGGAGTGCATTTAGACTTTAAGGTCCTGCCAACTAATCAATTTGATGAACTAATTGATAATAAATGTTAATTGACAACTAACAGCAGTCAATTAATTGCATTTCAAATGCAGCTCCAGGAAGCTGAGTTGAACATTATTCTACCTCAAGCTACACAAATAACAGCTCGGCAATGACTTTGCAACAGGCTGTAAAGGTCAAAATGGGCTAGCCTTTTCCTTATTAGGGGATCAGGGATCCCAGGGCATAGGTTTACAAAAATAGCAACAGCTCATGCCCAAAGCTCCCCTCACTGCCCCGGTGCTGAGTCTCTTTCTATGAGACAGTTCACCGACTTCATAAAGGTCTCCCGGGGCATTCCCTTTGGGTTACAATGTGGAAAGTCAGGACTGAACTCCAAAGAAATGTTTGGTTCTGCCAGTTATATTAATATAATCTGTGTCTTTGACAGAACCACTTAACTGAAAACTAAACCGAAATTCTTAGGATGATTCCTTTTCGTCGTGCAATTTCCACATTCAAAAAATATTTTCTCTAGTGTGTCTTTGTAGCAAGAAGAATATGCCCCATTTCCTGGGTTTTTACAATTAGAGTCAAAGAACAAGTGAAAAGTACAACTAGTAAATCTGGTACAGTTTAGTCCTAAAAGTATTGTCTGTTACAATTCAAATGTTCTTGATTTTATTCAGTTGATACATACTAAAACTCCACGACTTAATCTGAAGGCAATGCCTCTCCACTCAAAATGAAATTCATTGATATTCTCGCCCACTTGAGGGTCTTTGTACTTTCTGTTCACTTTACCCGAATGCTGTTTCCCCAGATGGTCTCCTGGGTCACTCCTTTACTTCTTCAGGCCTCTGATCAAATGTCACTCCTCAGAGGGTCCACCCTGGCCATTCTACCCCAAACCCACACACCCCGTGATGGTTCATTTTAGGTGTCAATTCCACTGGATTCAGCAATGCATAGAGAGCTCATAAAGCATTATTCCCAGGTGTGTCTGTTAAGGTATTTCTAGAGGAGACTGAGGTATGAGTTGGTGTGGGCAGGCACCATCCAATCAGCTAGGGACCTAGGCAGAACCAAAAAGCAGAGAAAGGCGGTTTCCTCTCTCTTTTGCTGGAGCTGGAACACTCTTCTTCTTTTGCCCTAGGCATCAGAACTCCAGGCTCTCTGGCCTTTGGACTCTAGGACTCACACCAGTGGCTCCCTGGGTTGTCGGGCCTTGAGCCTTGGACTAAGAGTTACACCATGGGCTTTCCTGGTTCCAAGGCATTCGGACTGTGCCTGAACCCCACTGCTGGCATCCCAGGGTCTCCAGTCTGTAGACAGCCTATGTGGGGACTTCTCAGCCACCATAAGTGAGTGAGCCAATTCCCCTAGTAAATTCCCTCTTATTTGTGTGTATCTATGTCTATAACTGTCTTACTGGTTCTGTCTCTCTGGAGAACCCCTAATACATACCCCATTGCCCACTCTCTGTTCCCTTATATTACTTCATTTTTCTTCCTAGCTCATACCATTACCTGGCATTACATATTCCCTTGTTTATTTATCTGATCTCCTTCATTTTAACGTAAGCTCCGTGAGGGAGGGACATGGAATTATCTATTGTGCATCCCTGTGCCTAAACAGTGCTCCCAGGAGTGGATCCCAGTGACACCTACTGAATGAATAAAATCATTCTGGAAATCATTCCTCCAAGTGGACTGCTGTGATTTCATCCTTCCTGGCTCAAAGCAAAAGTCTAGGAAGGGCAGTGTGGTGGAAGGGAAAGAAAGCTGGAAAGGGAGTGAGAGTCTTGGCTGCACGAGACATGCCACTCTGAGAAAATAAGGCCAGCTCTCTGGGACTCAGTTTCCTCATTATAAAATTAGGGTCTTTGACAAGATGATTCTTTTAAATTCCTTCTCACTCTCAGATTTCCATGATTTTTGTTATTAATTTGTCGTATTTGGAAGAAAACAATTCTCCATTGTTCTCTTCTGGCTATGTTCTCCTTTGGGGGAAAAATAATAAGACAATAGAATCATGTGTGTTTCATAAAGACTGTTACCTCAGAAGGCTTTATGGAGTTAGAAAATGTCACTGTAAAGTTAAATAAATGGCAGCCGGGGGAGAAATAAGTAAGGAAGACAGGGAGAGTCTAGAGATTTTAAATGAAGTTTCAAGTGAGACGTGAGATTAGAAGAGACAACTGGAGCTAAGGCGGCCCTCGGACAGGAATGAGGGGAATTTAGGGTCAAAGTATGGATGGGGGCAAAGATAAAGGTAAAATGGGCGAAAATTGGGGAACTTCCTAAAAATTGTGAATTTCAAGCAATGCAATGTCATGGACTGGTTCAATTTTAAGAAAAGGGAAACAACCGTAATTATGAAATTAATGGTGAAATGGTCCCCCGGGTGGGTGTGGGGGTGAGCGATGAGGTGGCGTGAGCAGCGTGAACATTAACCCCACACTTTCAGACAACTGTGTGCTCTTCCGGCACATCAGAGAATAAATAAATATAGCTGGAATCAAAGCTTCTGGCTATGATAACACGGACTTTTACGTTCTTGTTGCTCTTTCTTGGATCAGATCCAAGCCAAACTCCCTAAACCCCTACTACTCTGACCAGAAAAGATGCAGGCCCTTTCAAAAATGACTACGAGGCGTTTCCCCCTACAAAAATGTTAATCAAAGGGCTTAAACTTACCTGCTTTCGAAGGCAGTTGGTTGGGTTCTTCCCAATTTTTTATCAGTTCTGCTCACCTGCTTTGTTCTTTGTTTTTGTTTTTGAGAGAAAAACAAAATTGTGAGGGAAGCTGGTACAGGGACCTCAAGTTACATTTTCGTCTTCCTTCTGAAGGTTGAAATGATTTGCAGATACCCTGGGGCAAGATGGGAAATCCTATTCCCCACAGGATAGAGCCATAAACTCAAGGAATGTCATTGTCACGGGCGAATTCAGATATTATTTCAATAAACTCCTTTGAGCAACATAATCTATGAGTTTATTAAAAGACCCTCAGGTTTATTTGGTGGACTATAAATAATCTATATGCGCTTTCAAACAAAAAAATTCAAATGGCACCGTGAAGGCATTGTTTTCCCCTCCAGTTCCATTAGGAGGGGATCTGTTTGCTGCCAATGCAGCCTCCTGATATACGTTAGCAGGGGCTGGACGGGTTCCTAATACAGCTCTCTGGGAACAACAACTGCATCTGGGCTTCCCACAGCCTCCGAAACAGTGGTGGGTGAACTGAGGTTCGGAAGCATGCAACTAAGCTGGGGCTATTTCTTTTCACCTCGTCAAAGGGAGCAAGTGAATTTCATTTGCTCCTCCTTCCTGCCCCTGCACAGAACTCCTCATGACCTTCTCCAGTCCCCTTTGCTGTTGAACAGCCTGGGGTTCCCTCCAGTCAGCACCACAGTTTGACACCCCCTCGCTCTCTCCCTGGCTTAACCTTCTCTCTGGCCCTCTCTGCATCCTCCCTCTCTCTTTCCTCACTCACACATACCTTTAGAGTCAAGCAAATTGAATAATGATCAATAGAACCTACTCATTTCCTTTTCCACGTGAATGCAAGATAATTTTTGTTTATCCTGTTTGGGTATATTTTATGTGTTCTAGGATAGACTTCAGGCCCCCCAAAATCTGAGATTTCATTCAAAAGCCAGTCCAGATTCAGACAAGATGCTACCTCAAAAATGTTCTCTGATGGAATACATTTTTGAAAAACAGGAATCTGATCTCTGTCTTTATCTTCACATTTCCCACCTAGCGTTGCCTGTGTTTCACGTCGGCGCAGATTGAAGCAAGCGAATGAATAAACAGAATGGGTGTCTTTGGGGGTAATTCGAGTGTAATGACAGAACATAAATACATTAGTAAATAATGTGAGGGTAAAATAAGTATATAAATAAGTTAATAAAAACTAAAAGCAATACGTTCAAAAACAGTTAATTATAAGCAATAAAGAAAATACTTAGGACTAAAAGTCTCGAAGTCTTTGGGAAAGAAGGGTGACATATGGCAAAAACTTACCCAAGTCAACTCTATTAGAGAAGAAGATGATGCAGCAGAGAAGATAGCTGAAGCAGATGTCCAGAGTATTAAATAAAAGGAGATGGAGAATGCAGAGGGCCCTTATAAAAATATTAACTTTGAAAATAACACAATTGCACAACAAAAGAAAGATGCAGACCTACTTTTTCCCAAAGCAGTTTGTCCTTTTCTAATTAGTATCCAATGCAGTTATTGCTAATGCATCCTAATTCATTAGTAGTAAATGGGCCTGATTTTAAAGTAACTCTTCTCAATAGCGTTAGAATAGAATTCTTGGGGCAGAAGAGGATATTCTAAAGAAGAAAGCTGACTAACAGTCCACTTCTGAAAAATTAGAGAGTTAAATGTTAGTGAATATAAACTCACCAGAATTGATACTTACACGTATCTGCACGTATCAGGTACATACCCAACCAGAGAATGCTTCCACTGTACTCTGGCTTTCGCTGTTTTTCTATTATCACTTATTCCAAGTATAATTTATGGAAGCTCTTGTTGCCATTGTCAATCTATTTTTTCTCACGCTGCTTAATTAAATAAAATGTTCTGTCATCAACTTCTTTTATAAACCTACTAAATGACATCAGGCCAACACCTGTTGAAGAAAATCACAAACGTCAGTTTGTTTCAAAGAAATTGCTCAATTATAGGACAGATTTTAGGTGGTATTGATCTGACTCCTTCAAATGATAAGAAAAGGGGACCCTCAAAAAGAATACCAGAAACAAAGCATTTGCATGGTCTCAATGTATTATTGATTAAAATGGGAAAACAGTAAATTTACAATGGAAAAGCCCACAGAAACACTACTCTAACCAAGTGATCAAGGTTGGCATCACCAGTAATGAGTCATATCAATATTTTAATACCCCCCAACACAAGGCACTGAGGATACACCATCATTGCTGTGATATTCTAACCAAAAATGCATAACCTCAAGCTAATCATTGCATAACATCAGTCAATCCAAACTGAGAGACGTTCTACAATGTAACTGCTCCTCAAAACGTTATAAAAAAATGTCAGCATCACAGAACACACAAACAGAACGAGAAACTGTCACAGATTGGGAAAAAAACTAAGACAGCACAGCAATTAAATACAATGTAAGATCCTAGACTAGATTGTGAAACAGAAAAAGAACTTTTACTGGAAACATTATTGATATTCCAATATGGGCTACAGTTTAGAAAAATGTGCTATACCAAGGTTAACTTTCTGGTTTTGATCACTGTATCTTGATTACGTTAATTTGTTAACATTAGGAGAAGCTAAGTGAAAGGTAAACTCTCTCTTCTACTTTCACAATTTTTCTGTAAGCCTAAAATTATGTCAAAATACAAAGTTTTTTAAAAGTATAAAGTCTAATGTAGGTAATCATGCATGAAGTTTTTAAAAGCAGTGATTGGGAAGGCATGCAAAAAACAGTGCATGTGAGCAAGAATTTTAAAACCTATTGAATTTGCTATTAAGGAAAACTTAGATTTGGGTTATAGAACAATATTAATAAATATTTGTTGTCAATCTCCAACTCTACTGGGAGAAAAACAAAAAGGGAGGTTTTAATTAAAGGGATTAGCAACATAGACACCGTGAGGGAGGTTTTGGAAAGAAGGTGCCGAATTTCCTTCTGTTCCGAGCTTTAATGGGAAACCCTTCTCGCATAGCAGTTTGAGAAGCTAATTTTTCTGTCAACTATATTTCCTGTGCTCAGAGTAGAGACTGGCAAACAGTGGGTGCTCTGTGAATCTCTGTTGAGTAAAGAAAGGAATTAATATTTTCAAAATAAATTCTGAAATTTTTGTCGGACATACCTGTGAACTCATTGGGACATCTGCCTATACCAATCTTTAATACTCACTAGCCCTAAATGGATAACATTTCCTTCATTATTTACATGTTATGAGCTGTTCCCCTAGCACAGCCAGAAATCTGGAAGTCTTTTCAGTAATATTAAAAATTATTCCAATAACCTCAATTTATTTAAAAAGCATCAAACAAATCCTCCTTGAGGGACATTCTACAAAATACTTAACCAGTACTTCTGAAAACTGCCAAGGTCATCAAAAACAAGGAAGTCTGGGAAACTGTAACAGCCAAGAGGAGCCCAAGGACACATGACAACTAAATATAATGTGGTGCGCTGGATGGGATTCTCAGAAAAAGGACATTAGGAAAAAACTGAAGAAATATGAATAAACTGTGACTTTAATTAATAATAATGTCTCAATATTGTTTCACTAAATGTAACAAACGTACCATACTAGTGTAAGATGTTCATAGTAGGGTAAACTGGCTATGGGGTATATCGGGATTTTCTGTACTATTTTTGCGATATTTTCATGGATCTACAACTGTTCTAAAAAATAAAGTTTCCTTTAAAAATGCAGTCAATAAGAATTTTTTAAAATAATTGTTTTATAGAAATCTTTTAAAAATACACAATATCTCTACTTTCTTAAATAACACTTTCATACATAAATCCATACTTTAAAAAAACTGGAGTATATTATGAACATCAGTTTTCATTCTTTGTGATAATACAATTATTTTTTCTTCCTCTATGACAATCTGATAACACATGTTCTTTTCTACCACAGATGCCTACTTTTAACAAAGTCTTTGCTGTTGATGTACATGAAGCATTTAGAAAGGTGCCTGGTACATAGAAAGTTTACAGTAGCATTATTATCATTATATGAAGATAACTGTCTCTCACCCACTATAAGCAGATTATAAGCAGGGGATATTTCTAGCAGTGATGACGAACTAGTTGTAATCCATCCCCACTTGTTCACCTGTTGTTGTTATGACCAAATATGAACATTATTAACTGGTCAGTCAAGGTAAGGAATTGGGCCACTGACCATGAATGGGTACAGCTAGATGACCCAGGAATGGACTAGACCTGTTTCAGAGCCCACTGGCTCAACTGCCCAAGCATGGGGGCTCACCCACATCCCTTCCCCACTCCATCACATACATAACCATCTTCTGTCCCTGCTCCCTGTTGGCTTGCCTCCATCCTCCAGATCAAAACCGAACAAGGATACTAAAGAAAACAGACACCAAGTGACAAAGTACCAAGGTGAACTGACAGGTTGCTTAGGAAGGTGACTGTACACTTCCTGCCTTCCCAAAGTCTCTTTCCAGCTTTAACATGCTTCATGGCCTAAAGCCCTTGAGCATGGAGCAAGGAGGAGGCCATGGGTGACTGGCTCTGGCCACTCTCAAGCTACATTGTCCTGGGAAAATTCTTGCAGGGCACTTACAGTAACCCCCTGCCTGGCTCACTCCTGCCAATCAAAAATGAGGCAGACATCCCCTTTTGGCAAGTGGCCAGAGGAGGGTGCTCTGTTGTTAAGGGAAGACCCTCCTGGAAGAGCGACAAAGAAGCGAATAGGGCTCCTCTTCACTTTCCATCTCCCTTCAAACCTGCAAGGGGAGCCGTTGGGGTGTTTCTCCTTCTTTGTCTCATCCTGTCACTCTCTAGTCTTTGAACAATACAGGCAACAATGGTCTTGTCTAAATGATTTCACAGGCTATTATTCAGACACTCAACTTTTAACATTTCAATTTTGTCATTCTGTTTCCACACAAAAGGTGCACTTCTACAGTATAATGTTCTCAGAATTATGTCAATGAGCAGTAATGGCTTTTAACATTAAGTTGATCATTAACAACTACATTATCTGAGGCATAATCACTACTTCAACCTTTTGTGTGATTATGACACTACAGAATTTGAAACTAATAGGAGGATGCACTCGTAACAACATATAAAAATATTTGTACGGTAATAAAAGGTTAGTGAAAAGCAAACAGTCTTAAACAGCAAAACAAATAAAAATACTCACATTGTATTTACAAAAGGTGAGCTTCTAGAGCGGGAAAATAGGTAAACAATGTCACTATAATCACATTTCTTTGCTCATACAGATTTGCATATTGTATCTAAACATTCAATATAGAAGTCATACACTTTATAAAGACATATTCCAAAAAGTGTATATTTTAAGAACAGCAAATAAAATAGAGGATTCTGTGTCTTAAATGTTATTGTATCTCCTCAAATTTTCAAGTTATTTGGCAAAGAATGTTGGCTGATAATCTTGGAAATTATTTTTTAAAATTGTTCTACTCTCCCCCTCCTGCCCCTTGTGTGAGAAACCATTTAGGAAAGGATTGTCTTTTCACCCACAATTCAGTGGTTGTGAACAGCACCGTTCACAATGGCATTCAGGACGCAGAACAGTCAGGATGGGGACTCCAAGTTTAGAAGTCCGCAGAGAAGCCCAAGTCTTTATGGACCATGTCTTATATACGATTTTGGAAATTGATTAGAACTTATAAATTGTAAAGAGGAAATACATTTCATCAAAGAATTAAGTCAATGCTTGTATAATCATGAAGTGTAAAACACAAACATGTTATTTGTATTCTTTGATGAAATAGTCAAATTTCCAGAAGTTTACCCTTTAAGAAAACCCTAAATTCAGAAATTTAACCATTTCTCATGGTGTTTACAAAAAAAAAATTTAAAAAAAACTTGTAATGTTAAGTGAAAAAGGAAAGATTCAAAATTACTTTATGTATTTGTACTCTGTGTGTGTGTGTGTGTGTGTGTGTTGTGTAAGCATTCTGCACAGAAAAAAAAAGAGTGGGGGGTGTTAGAAGAAGAAAATACATCAAGTAAATAATGTGGTTTTGCTGGATAGTGGTTTTTTTCCTTCTTTCTTTTTTTCTTCACTGTATTTTTCTGTATTTCTGTATATCTTCAAAGAAGATACATTACTTTTACTATTTAAAAAAGGATTCATATTTAACTCTGTTGTTAAGTTGTCCTTCCTGGAAGATACGAACCAGATACACACCTAACAAAAACAATATGCCACTAATCATGGTTTTCACCCTTCAAACATTGAAAGGTAGTCCCTCCATTTGAAATTACAGAGACTCTTGGAGAATATATGGGCCACTTGTGTGACTTCATCCTGCTCCCAAATCTTCCTTCCTCTGGGCGGCCCCACCCACACTGATAAAGCGCTATGGTTTCCAGGTGCGCCCCGCTGCGCCCAGACAGTTTTGCTTCAGCCCACTGGGGAGTTAACTCATTTCCTTTTGCAATTATTATCCCACCCCCCAACATCAACACAGGAGGTTTTGTGGAGGAGGGTGAGTGGAAGGTTTTATTGCCTCATTCCAGAAAGCAGGAAAACACGCAAGAGAAGGTGTGTGTTCCGATTTCAGGGAGGGAACTTGAGATGACAAGCTGAGGTGCGTGGGGGGAAATGGGGCGTGTTGAGGACACACCCTTTGCTCCAGCCAAAGAAATCTACTTGCTGGCTCTTGTGTGTGTCTGTTCTGTCTGCCCCACTTTGCAAACACCTCGTATATTACTTGTCCCTCCTGGAATACTCTCTCTAATCCTGTCTCTTCTTACTCAAGCTATGCCTCTCTTTCTTTCAAACTTAACCCATCTAAAAACAATACATATGAACATTAAGGCACGTATCTTACAATACTGCTTCTGATCACAAAGTATTCGTCCAGAATGTTCCAACTATTACGAAAACCACTTCAGCTCTGTAATTTTTCTTATTATTTTCCATTCCACAATTATATATTGGAAAAATGCTGATATATAGAAGCGTTACGCCAAAATTGTATTAATAAAATATGGTTAGGGCTCACTCTCTTGGATACATTTTTTTTTTAACTTCAAAGATACAGGGAAATGTTGTGAACTATAAAACACAGGGATAGAGATTTTAGTTTATGACTATTTCTGAAGTTATAAGAGTTTGTTAGGTGGGTGTTCTTTTCTGATTTCCCACTGACATATCTTAAAATACTTAGAAAAAAAAATTTAGCTTTATCTTTGACATGAAGAAAGAATAAATGTATTGAGGAGACACAAGAACAAATCAACCAGGAATCTATGGGTAGCCATCCTAGCAGAACACAATTCACTGAGCAGAGACCAGCGGTTTCTTTGAAGAGCAAATCAGTTTTTCCACAGACCAATTTAATCACTTTCTATGATAGAAGAAAAAAACATGTGCACAAACAGGAAGTCTTTGATATAACCTTTATAGTTTTCAGGAAGCTTTTGGTTTCTGACTTCTACGATACTGGTCAGGGTTGCCAACAATCCTGTCACGCCTGTCAAAAGAAGACCATCTACATTCTCCTAAGCGGTCTATCTTTGTGGGAAGATCCTGCTGCTTCTGCGCCTGGCATCCCACCTCCACTGTATGTATGTACTTCACCGCACTCGGGATGTTGGTCCTACTTCCATGCCGAGAAGCCACGCGATGGGAAGGCTATTCAGTGACTGTGATACCATGAGCTGCTTTCCTCTGTGATGTTATTGAACTGGGAGTCAGGTATTGTAATGAATGAGATTCATGAGTAAAACAGACATAAACGCTGCCCTCAAGTTATCTTCAATGTGGCCTCTGTGTTATTTATCTGTTGCTACATAACAAATCACCCCAAAACTCAGCAGCTTCAAATAATAAACATTTACTGTATCACACATTTCCTACAGGGCAGGATTCAGGAGCAGCTTAGATGAGTGGTTTAAGCTTTGGGTTTCCCATGAGGCTGTGGTCATCTGAGTGTGAGCCACTCCCATAGTGGCCCACTCACGTGACTGGCAAGCTGGCACCAGGTTCCTCGCCACAGGGGCCTCTTCCAAAGGCTGCTCAGCATGGCAGCTAACTCTCCTCATAGAAGGTGGTCTGAGAGAACAAGGTAGAGGCCACAATGACTTTTATGACTTAGCCTGGGAAGAAGTCACAGACCCTTGTACTGGTTACACAGGTCACACCTGTGGCAGGGAACCCCATAAGGGCATGCCAACAGAAAGCAAAACTCATTGGGGGTCATCTCCATCATCTTGCCATTGCTCATGACACCTTCCACCAAGATGCAGAGTTCACTCTTTGACCAATTTGAGTCTGGACTGATCTGTGATGGCTTTGACCAATTGAAAACGGCAGAAATGATGCTATGCTAGTTCCAACTTGAGTCCTTCAAGAGGACTGGAAGTTTTGATTTCCTGCCTCTTGGAGCCCTGAGCCACCATGGAAGATGTTCAGGCTGCCCTGCTGAACGGAAAAGCCACATGGAGGTGTACTGACGTATCAGGCACGTGTGCAAAACGGGCCGTGCTGGTGGACAGTTCGGATGACTCCAGCACCTGCTGCTGCACAACTGCCACCACACCAGGTGAGCCCAGCCAACTCATAGAACCAGGAGACATACTAAATTGTAATTAGCCACTAAACTTTGAGATGGTTTGTTATGCAATGACAGAAAACTAGGATGTAAGTTATGCAAATTATTGTTGTTTATTCTTAGTACTTTATGTATAACTTTTACCTTGCAATGTAAGTTCCACAAGGGCAGGGATTTTTATACCAAAGGCCTGGAACAGAACCTGGATTATTACAACGGCCTCCTGACTGGTTTTTCACATTCCTTTTACTTCTTTCCTTCCATTGCCCAAATAGCAGTCAGAAGGACTATCATCAAAACTTACATGAAAGTCTTTCCTGATCCGACGAGGCTCTATTTGTGTCATATATTATCACTGCAGTGTGCACAACTCTTTCACAGCACTTATTGACCAATGTGTTTAATTGTAATTTGTATAAATTACTTTTAAATGTTCATCTCCCTCATGAGATCCTAATTTCCAATAGGCAAGGCACATACATATCTATTCATTGGTCTATCCCCAGTTTCAACTATAGTACGTACTACGTACTAGGTGTTCAATAAATATTCAGTGAAGAATAACTTCTCAAAAGATCTTTTGCACTGCACTTGATTTCTTACTGCTTTTAGCCTGCCTCTTTTGTCTATTTCTAGTTGCAAATGAAAAAAATAAAACCAATGAATGTTTTAACTAATTTTTTACAAGTTTCTGGGAAGTGGTCATGAAAACAGTCACCCAAAATGTGACATACGTTCACCTCTTTCAGCCTTCAGGTTAACTTTGGATTCTTTTATAAAAAGCAGAGATCTAGCAACTCTTTATTGAGAATAGATCTTTGATTTTATCTTGTTCATCAACACAAAAGAAAAAGAAATAATTTTCCCACTGCCCTTCTCCAGTTCTCATTTGACTTCCTGAATTTACTATAATACTGTGTTTTTATTAAAAAACTGATTTTCTACATTCTCTGTCATATATTTATATTTATTAACTTATTTATACTACGAATAAAAGTTTCTCCAATTCCCCCTTTCAGAGACCTTGGGAAGAATAAAGCTACGGGTAATATAATTATATCAATCCTCAAAAATCAAAATCAGTACCAAAACTCTTCTGCTCTAATAAAACATGGAGCCAGACAGGCTGTTAGGTAAAGCATATGCTGACAAAGCACAGAAGTGGTTAAACACAAGGACATTTTCCTATATAGGAGACCAAAGGCCCAAATATTCAATAACAAAAATTTTAGCCATATGTGCACTTATGTAGAACAGATTATTAACTGTTCTCCTCCATAAATATAAGAACTCAATTACAATAAATCTGAATAATTTTAAATTATTTTTCTGAAATCACAGGCATTAAGCAGTGATGATCATTCAGTGGAAATATTCATCAAGATACATGTATGACAGAAATACCAAGTTCATTTTGCAGTGTCAAATGGAGGCAAATTCTGCAAATGCTTATATTCAAAAACACTTTTAGAGTAATTACTTTTTTTTTTTTTGGACAACACTTTCAGTATTCTTTTTCTTTTTTTTCTTACATATGCTTCTAAATCTGTGTTTGGAATCCAAATTTTAAATTTAATTATAAGGAGAGGAATATGCCTGCTTAACATCCATGTAGGCCTAAATTACTCTAACATTCACAGGCACTCATGGAAGTTTCCAGTTGGAAGTTTTCTAAAGTTTATTTATGCTCATTAGAATCACCTAGAGGGTTTATTAAAAAACAGAGTACTGGGTTCTACTTTCAGAGTTCTGATTCAGTGGGTCTATGCTAAAGTCTAATAACTTGCTTTTTTAAAAAAATTATTTCAATTTTTAATTGCCATATAATATTGTACATGTTTATGGGGTTCATAGTGATATTTTGATAATACTGTATAGTGGCAAGACCAGGGTAATTAGCATATCCATCATCTCAGATATTTATCATTTCCTTGTATTGGCAACATTCAATATCCTCCTTCCAGCTATTTGAAACTATATAGTGTTGTTAACTATAGTCATCCTACAGTGGTGCAGAACACTTAAACTTATTCCTCCTATCTAGAATTTGCTTCTTAACTAGTTCTCAGATCATGCGACTGTTACTGGTCCAGGAATCCACTTTGAGGATCACTGATCTAACCTACCACTTACTTAAATTTTACAGAAAGAGAAATAAAGTCCTAAAAAACTTGAAAGATTGATCCAATGTTTTTGCCACAGTCAGTGGCAAAAATGACATGACAAGACAGGGCTAGAGTCCAGCTTTTCTAATTGCACAGAGCATGTTCTTTGACTTGACTTTCCCTGTCTGAGGTGTATTCTGTTCCATATGAGGTGTTGATGAATACGTTACAGAAAAAATAAGTCACAGCCAACGGAAAGGGAAGGCAACATAAACATCCTCTCTTCCAGTTGACAAAATTAAAGACATGCAGAACCACACCAAAAATTGTATGATTCAGGTATTTCTTTGTGGCCACCACTCCCCTTTTGAAGTTTATTTCCCTCTAAACATCTAAAGACTTACTTTGCATTCTTACATTGCAACGTCTTTGTTGATAACTTTTCAGTAATTCCATTACAGCAAATCACAGGGTTGTCAAGTCTTCAAGGATCAGAAGATCATGAGTTGACAAGTAGCAGATGCACAGAAAGAAGTTTTAAATAAAGTGCATTCATTCCCCATGTGGAGCGAAGTAGAATACCTATTTCTCGATAATAGTAAAACCAGCCGGGAAGTAACAAAGAATGTACTTATGCCACGATATTTACCGTTTCTACCACTTTTATTCAGTAAAGAATCAAAGAATTCAGAAGAAAGAAACCTCTTAGCTTTTCAAACAAGCTGTTTCTGTTTAAGGACAGAAGTTTCTGTTAAAATTTAGTATAATTTTGATGTCACCGAGCACAGTGAAAGCTGCAGGCAAACAGAACATTCTCGTTGTAATACCACTACTGTAGGCATATTTGAAACACTATAGCTTCTTCAGACTATAATTATATCTCTTTGTTGCTTCTGTGGTTTCAAAGATAATAGAAGTTGTTCACAAAATTTACACAACACTGATGTGTTGCATATAAAATATAGACAGTCACGTGCAAAATATCCCATTATACATTTTCTCATAGAGAGAAACAGCTGAGAAACCTACAGACCATCAAATTATGACTCCAGTGTTTCATTACAAGCAATTAGACTCCGGAACCCAAAGGTACAACCAAAATGCTTGGTGTAATTTGGTTAATACCATTTAAGAGGTGGCCCACAGGTGCTGGAGTCTTCAGAAAAGGAAAAGCCTAGTGACAATATAGGGTATTATTACTTTATTGGTAATTACTTCTGTAAGCCAGAACATCAAAGGGGGGACTCAGGAGAAAATACGTGGTAAGTGAGGGAAAAGATAAAAAATTACACTCATTCATTCCTCATGCACTGACTATAGAATGGCTACTCCGTGTTAGGCACAGTCCTTGCTCTCAAGGAACTCAAGATCCAACAGGGAAGGTGGGCATAAATTCCTTCCTTCGGCAAACACTGAACAGTGCTATACAGAGAGAAATATCAGTATGACCTGTTAGTAATGTTACAGAGCAGAGTGCTGATGTGTTCAAGGGACTGGGACCTTAGGAAGTTACCACCAATTAATGACATCCATCTGTGTCTAGAAGAATTTTAAGAAGTTTCCCTATGGAAAAGGGCATCACCTGGTAGGAAATATAGCCAGGAAAGGCAGGTTGAGGCGAGAGCTCTTAGAAAATTATGGAATCTGGACACAGTTTCTAGACAATAGGAGCCAAGGAGAGTGTTTGAGGGCCACAGGGCAGAGGAGTTTCTGAGAAATCTCTTCTGGTGGCCGGGCGCAGTGGCTCACGCCTGTAATCCTAGCACTCTGGGAGGCTGAAGTGGGAGGGTCGCTCAAGGTCAGGAGTTCGAAACCAGCCTGAGCAAGAGCAAGACCCCGTCTTTACTAAAATATAAAGAAATTAAATTGGCCATCTAAAAATATAGAGAAAAAATTAGCCGGGAATGATGGCACATGCCTGTAGTCCCAGCTACTTGGGAGGCTGAGGCAGAAGGATTGCCTGAGCCCAGAAGTGTGAGGTTGCTGTGAGCTAGGCTGACGCCACGGCACTCTAGTCAGGGCAACAGAGTAAGACTCTGTCTCAAAAAAAAAAAAAAAAAAAAAGAAGAAATCTCTTCTGGAAGACACCTAAAAATGGTCAACAAATTATAAAAGACACTTTATTTTTTTATAGTGCCTGGATAAGCTGTTGTAGAAATAAAGGAGTCCCCAGGAACCAATGACAAAAAATTCAAGGGGTTAAAGAGATTTGGAATGAACCTTTGCCTTGTGGTATCTGCTAATTCCTGGTGGCCTAGAACCTGAATTTCAGTGAATCTCGCTTTAGTGACAGGACACAACCTGAGGCCAGAGCAGAAATGGGATCAGCACCACAAGGTAAATGGAAGGGATCAATAAATAAATAAATAAATAAGAAGAGGAAATAACTAAATGAAAATTAATGATATGATACAGGGCATCGATACAGCTGTAAGTTGATTCTATGGTAAAATTAATAAGGACTATATCTCTGACAAGAATAACTGAGAAAAGAGAAAGAATGCAAAATGCACCATGCGAAGGACAAAAGGGGGACTTAATCAGTGATGCAGCATTTACTAAAAAGACGGTAGAAGAATGCCATATTAACCTTATAAATAATGGTAAATTTGAATGAGTCAGTGAAATGGACAAATTTCTAGTCAAAACAGACTCACAAACACCTAGAAAACCTGAAAGGCCTTTGAACTCCCTCAAGAAAGTAAAAAAAAGCAATTTAAAATTTCCTGTGGAAAAAAACACCTTGTCTAAATATTTCTTTTGAAGCATTTCACTAAGCAGTCGAGGATCAGATTATTTCATTCTTTTAGAGAAGACAAAAAGAGGAAATGTTAACATATTTGATGAGACTAGCATGTCCTTTATACCAAAACCACACAGAGTCAGTTTGAAACAGAAAATTATGAGCCAATTTCACAAGATAAAGGAAAAATACTGAACTGTGTTAACAAAGTAAACCCAGGGATATATGAAAAAGATAATACATAATTGCCCAATGGCAATTATTCCAGAAACATGAAGTTGATTCAACATTAGAAAATTATAAAATTACTTCATTATACTGAAAGATTAAAGGGGAAAATCAAAATCACCCCCATAGATGCAGTAAAAGCATTCAGTAAAATTCAAGACCCATTTAGGATAAAACTTTTTGTGAAGTAGGAATAGAAGAAACTTTCTTTAACCCGATAAATAATATCTTCAAAAGCACTTACAGCAACCATCATAAGATTATCTTTAAAGTCAAGAATGTGACAAAATTTCTTTCTGTCACTACTTCTATTCAGCATTGTACTGGAGAGTCTCATATAAGACAAGGTACAGTAATAAAACAGTAATAAAAGTTATAAGAAAGGAAATGAAAAAGGAGAAATATAACTATCATAATTCACAAAGAATATAACTGTTTATATTTTAAAAGTCTAAAGACAAATTGTTAAAACATATAAGAAAATTTAATAAAGTTAATATATATTAGTGGAACATGAAGTAAACTGCAATCTCTGTATTTCAACACAAGATAAGGTTATATAATTTTTCAAATGCTATTTACAATAACATCTGAAAATATAAAGTACCTAATAAATCCAACAAAATATATGAGACATTTGATAGAAAATTATAATATTTTATTGAAAAAATATAGAAAAGGTTTAAATGCAAAGATATACTATGTTCATGGCTAGCCATAAGGAATTTGCTTCTTACCAAATATATTTTTAGATCGATGCAATTCACCTCAAAACCCCAACCAAGACAAACTTCTGCTTCTGGTAAAATAAAGTAGATATACTTTTTGCTTTAAGGACAACTGAAAATGCTAAAATATGTATGTAAATAAATATCAGAATATTCTGAGAGATGGAAAGAAGCAGGCAGACTGGCCAAGGAGCACAGGACCTAAGGGATGATGTGGTGGTGGATTCTCTGGGTTTCTTTTTGCTGGCGTATGCCAAACTTGGAACTGAAAAAGGCAGCAAAACAATAATGCCAAAGGTCACAGACTAAAATATGCTTCTAAGTCCCTCTAGTCCAAGGACAAACAAAAGGGCAGCCTAGCAAGACAGGAAAAGTTTAGGCAGTAACAACATAGAAAAATCTGTAACTCCACTCCCAAGCCCACCAGCAAAGGCCAAGCTGGAAACACGGACTTGCAACTTTTGCCAAGCTGGGTTGATGTCAGAGAACAAGAAAGCCTTCAGAGGCGGCCATGGCTGCTGTCCCACTAGCTAGACTAGATTTCCCACTGTGCTGACAGTGGAGACCATGGGGGAAGCCTGGACTTCCACCCCTACCTGGCAGTAACTTAGCACCTCACCCTCTCCCTACTACAGTGGTATCTGAAGAGGTCTAGTGGAAATTCAGAACTTTCACCATTGCTCACTCTGGGAAATAGCATGGCAGTTTCTTAAGAAACTAACTGGTTGTATGCAGTTGCTCAGCAATATCCATGCTGAGCATTGATACCAAATAAATGAAGATTTATGTTCACACAAAAACCTGCACACAAGTGTTTATAACCATGTTATTTGTAGCAGCCCCAAACTGGAAATAACCCACATGTCCTTCAATGGGTGAATGTGAAACTGTGATACATCCATCCCAAGAATTATGCTGAGTAAAAAACCAATCCCAAAAGGTTATGTACTGGGTGATTCCACTTATTTAATACTCTTGAAATGACAAAATTATAGAAATGGAGAACAGTCTAGTGATTGCCAAGGGCTAAGGAGGGGGTGGGGGTGTGGAGGCAGGAGGTGTGCTATGAAAGGGCAATGTGGGTGACCCTGCTGCTCAGGGAATGTTTTGTGCCTTGATTATATCAATGTCCATCTTCTCATTATGATAGTTACTATAGTTTTACAGATGTTACCACTGGGGAAAATGGGGTAAATGGTACATGGTACATGGGACCTCCGTATTATTTTTGCATATAAATCTACAATTATCTCAAAATAAAAAGTTTAATTAAAAAAAGGACCCAGGTTTTTCATAGAATTTGACAAACTGATTCTAAATGAATAAGAAAAGCCAACAGCCAAGAATAGTATGAAGGAGCAGTGACAGGGAAATGCCAGAATAGAGAAATACAGGGCTCCATCCCTTCCTAAAAGCAACTAGTCAGCTGGCAAAACTGTCAGAATCAACTTTTGGAATCCAGTTAAAAACTTACAACAACCGGGGGATGACTGGTGAGGAAAGAAGCCATTGCTGAATGATAGGAAAGTGATAAGAGAGAGCTATGGCATTTCAAAGTGCCTGTCCACCATCCCCTCCACCCCAGATCTGCAGCAGCCTGCACTCTTGGTGCAGATGGCTGGTGCCAGGGGGAGTAATACGGACCTTATTTTCAAAAAATTTTGGTCATGGGTCCCACCCTGTCTGGCAGTTTCCTGAAGGACCAGCACAAAGACTTCCCTATGTTCCACCAAACTCAGAGAGTTCCCAGGGCAAGGGTGGCTTTTGTGAAGTATTTAAAGGCACAAGTATTCACTGGGGTGGCCTGGGGCAGAGGACAATATTTAGGATAAGCAATAGACAGACTGAAAAACTTAGGAAGAAGGAGACAGACTGAAAACCTTGGGAAAGGAGACACATATGGGAATAATAGCTTTTAACAGCTTCTGTGTATACCAGGAAGTCAAGAAAGCCACGTGTACGCTCAGAGTGTGACACATTCTAGAAAAGCCTTCAGAAGACCTAAGCTTTCACCCCTGGCTACTCGTCAATCTCCTTAGGAAACACTAAGGAAGATTTTTAAACAGCTAAGTATTGAAAAAGTAGCCAACACAAAACAAATCTACACAGTCTGGGAGAGTACTTTTTCTCCTTTTTTCTTTTGTCAGCTCCAGGTGTTTAAGACCCAAACTGACCACTAAGCTAATAGAACACAGACTTCAGTAGCTACACATGACAAAAAATGCAAACTTTACAAAAATAGTTTAGAAAAGTCATAAAATAAGCAAACAGCCACAATCCACAACAGGCAGTAACAATAACCCCTGAGGAGAAGGGAGAATTTGATTTCCAATGTTGCCACATTTAATATTCCAAACATCTAGTATTCAACCAAAACTTATAAAGTGTGAAAAGAAATAAGAAAGTTTGTCTATTCACAGGGGAAAAAATAATTAATAAAAATTGTTCATGCAGAAGCCCAGACAAAAAAGACTTTAAATAAACTATATTACATAAGCTTAAAGAGATAAATAAAATATGTACAAATAACTAAAGGAAATGAGAAGAATGATGTCTCAACAAATAGAGAATATCAATGAAGAGATAAAAATTGTAAAAGGGATCCAAAGAAAATTCTGGATTTGAAAATCATAGTAATAGAAATGAAAAATTCACCAGAAGTGAATCAGCAGATTTGAGCAGGTAGAAGAATCAATGAACTTGAAGATAAGTCAATTGAGATTATCCAATCTGAGAAGCAAAAAAAAATGAAGAAAAATGAACACAGGCTAACAAAGTGTGGAATACCAACAAGGTACTAGCTACACATGATGGTAATCTCTGCTGAAGGTGGGAGAGAGAAAGAGGCAAAGAGAGTTCTTGAGTAAGTTGTTGTCAGACACATCCCAAATTTGATGAAAGACATGAACTTACACATTCAAGAAGCTCAGTGAACTCTGTGTGGATAAATGCAAAAAGATCTGCACAGAGACATATTATAGCCACATCTCCAAAACACAAAGAGAGAATCTTGAAAGTAGCAAGAGAGAAACAATTCATTCCATACAAGTAATCCTTAGTAAAATTGTAAACTGATTTCTCTTCTAAAATCATGGAAGACAGAAGGCAGTGGGCTGACATATTTGCATATTTAAAGTGCTGAAAGAAAAAAAGAAATCTGTCAACCAAGAATTTTGTATTTGGTAAAACTATCCTTCAAAAATGAAGGAGAAATTAACACATCAGATAAACAAACCTGAGGGAGTTTGTCAGTAGTAGGCCTGCCCTACAAGAAATGCTAAAGGGAGGCCTCTGAGCTGAAATGAAAGGACACTAGACAATAGCTTGAAGTCATATGAAAAAATAAAGAACAATATGTAATGAAATCTTTCAATTCAAATAATTTTTTAAAATATTATAAATAATTTAATTAGCAAAATTATAGGGCCTTGATTTATGATGTTAAAAAAAATAATAAAGTAGGTAGCTCTTCCATCTTTGTGCACCATATGTTCCCTGAATTTATCTTTCTGGGAAATTTCTAGCTATGAAGAAGTAAAATTGTGAAACCTGCGTAATATGTACACTTGATGTAAACTCTATAGCCAAACAGCTACATGTAACTTTTAAGTTTCAGTCTCTCTGTCAGGCTCATAACATCCCCAAACCCATGAAGGTTCATCAAAAAAATAAGTTAGAATAGGAAGAGAAAAAAGCTTGCATTTTTCTCTTTTAAATACCCTCTTGTTGTTCACTTTAGTATTTACATTACATGTGTTCATCTTGAAAGAGAGAAATATTAAATATATTTTTGATAGACCAAACATTTAGAAAATGCTTACTTTATCCATCATATATGTTTTTTACAAACTACTAAAGCAATACACACAAATTTTAGAAAAATGTTAAAATATACCTAAGCAACTTGGTGTTTTTACAAAATGTTTTGGTACAATACATACAATTTTATAATCTGTTTCACTTAACCTACTATCAATAACTTTATATGTCATTATATGTAATCTTTTATATACAAAGAATAAATAATTTAAATGGCTTTTAAAAATAAACAATAAAGAAAGTTGTGTAGTAAATATAAAAGCCAGTAGTAATGCATGTTTGGTTTGTAACTCTTGTTTTTATCTCTTTTTTTCTATATGATTTAGAAAATAAATGCATAAAATAATAATTATAAAACTATGTTAATGGGCACACATGTGTAAAGATGTCATTTGTGACAATAACAATATAAAGAGTAGAGGATGGATTGTAAATAAGAAGAGTTTTTGTGGGTAATTAAAGAATAGTCTGAAGAAATTTTTATTTAAAGAATAATAACCAGTGGAGGGAACTGGTAGTTCATATAGCAAGACTTACTATAAATATATAGTAATTAAGACAGTGTGGTATTAGTGTGGAGATAAACTCATAGACTAGTGGAACAGGACAGAGATCCCAGAATCAGATCTATGCACCTAGAAGGAAACTTGATAAATTAAAGAACTAGCATTGCAAATCAATGACTAAAGGATGAATTTACCATTGAACTATGCTGGGACAATTGATTATACATATGAAAAAGAAACATGGTAGTATCTTCCACCCTATAAGCAATCAATTTCAGATGAATCAAGAACATAAATGAGCAAAGCAAGACTTTAAAACTTCAGTATAGAATATAGGAAAATAGCTTTATCACTTCAGGGTAATAAATATTTTTTTAAAGCAAATGAAAAGCATACATGAAAAAGGGAAAGATTGATAAGGAGTTACTATTCAAAATAAATTTTAAAATCCTATAATTAAAATTAAAAAGTCAAACTCGATAAAAATGGAAAGAAGATATAATGACTAGCTTTGCACAGAAGATGAACAGAAAATAAACACATGAAAAATTTCTCAATGTCAATGTCAATGTTAAGGAAATGTTTATTCAATCTACCATGAAACACAATGTCACATCCAAATAGATGCAAAAATTCAAAAGTCTGAAAATGCCAAGTGTTGGTAACATGTGGACCAAAGAAACCTCTCATACACTGCTAATGGAGAGTAAATTGGTAAAAATGCTTTGGAAAACAAGCAAAGTCTGAGTAGGAAAAATTGATCAAGTCTATGTTTTAGAAAGATTATTCTGATGGACCTAAACAAGAAAGACACTGAAGGCTGTTACTATCTTGGAGGGAGAAAATGAGGTTCTAACCTGGGCAATGTCAAGCACAGACCTCAGAGAGAATCCTTGTGAACATACAATGGACAAAATTGCTGCTAGAACAGACGCAACAACCCTGATGTAATTGGTGCCTGGTTTATTATCAGGAGGATGGTGATGGTAATCAAAAAGAACTGTAGGGAAGCCTCTCTTTGAGGAGTGGGAGGAGGAATAGGAGTGAGCAATGGAAAGACAGAAAGAGATCCACATGACAACAGCCAAGGGAGATCCAAAAGCCAAGTGAGGATGAGGAGTTGGCATTTGGACTGGATAGCTTTGATCACTGAAAAGTATGTTTTGAGGTCATCTGCTGATGTGAAATGTGGAGACATAGCTTTCTGGACTTGAGGAGGATGGAAAGGGTTTGCAATAGCAGCTGCGGGAAATACAGTAGGGGAAAAAGCAGAGACAAAAAGCTGAATAGCAAGGAGAGTCTACCTGTGGCTGGATGGCAGGATTTTGCAGGAGGGCAGCTAGCAAGATGCATGTCCTACTCCAGCAACCTCGGTTATCATCAAACAGTTGTCAAGGTTGCAAACATTATCACATCGAAGACGTACAGACACGCGCACACACACACACACACACACACTCTCACACTCCAGGTTTGGGCTATATAATTAGTCAGAGGCAAAAACCTTAAATCACAGTATAAAGGAGATTTTGGAAAATCCTTTATACTAGGCAATATAATTTGTATGGATGACTAAATATTTCCATCCAGACATAGCCGCTTTAGGATTCTGGTTGGTCAGAATTTCCTGGAAAACTTACAAGAGGAAGGTTGGTGGGACAAACTCCAGCCCCTGCTGCACAGCTGACCCCAAAGTGGTGACAATACTTGTCCTCTCACTCCTTTGCCACCCCGGCTAGCGTCTCCCTTCAGCTAGCACTTTTTGCTGGTCTGGGTGGCTTGCCCGGGCACTGAGCCAGGCCCACGTCTCTGGGATCTGTTTCCCTGTCCTTCTCAGGCCATAGTTACTGCACTTGCTCTTTTATGGTTACAACGGGCCTGAGAAGCAACATGTTCCTCAACAGGTAGCAGCAGCCCTGCCTCTCTAAGGTCATCCTGGGCAATTCCACCTGCCAGACAAAGGAGACAGCCCCGCCTCAGGACCAACTGCAGCAGCAGGGGCGCTGTCTCTTGGGCCTGCCATTATGACCTTGTTAACCTGGCATGGTAATTGTGTCACCTTGCTTCTGACACTTAAGCGCTGCCACCTGGCTTCTGCTCTTCAAGGATCCTATCATCCCTACTGCTACTAGGGAGCTCGGTTCTCTTACAGAATCTCCTCCTGTTAGCCCCAGTCTTCAAACAACATTCCCCAACTGAGCTTCTTGCAAACCCTGTTGTCTTAAAACCGATGCATTCCTGTTATTTTGACGAGGAATTTTTTAAAAACATGATCAGAATTCTTCTGGCCATGGAGAAATCAACAGCATTTCTTGCTTCCTACACTTGACTCCATCATCTCTTCAGCGCTAGAACAGGAGTTGCTCTGAAGGAAGCGTTTCAAAACAGAGGCAGCTCCCATCACGTGTGGGACATGCATCTTTTCATCTACATTCCAGAAAACTTTTTGACTTCAGCGCCTTCAGCCTTTTGGACGTTCTGTGGCTTGCCTTTTCAAGACTCTCGTGTTTCAAATCTTTTCTGTTCCTCATTTTCTTTCTCTCACGTCTTTTTCTATCACCTGCTCCCTATCTATCCTGGGAACTTCACTTCATTTTTCATCCCAGCTGTCCTTGTTCGCTCCTCTTACTACTATCTCTGGCAGATTAGTCCATTATGGTCAAACTGCCGCTGGTCTCCAGAGCCGTAAACATGACTGACTTTAGAAACCAGGACACTCTGAGGGAAGGAGAGAAATTAAGAGATGGCTCTCCATTGCCACAGCGAAAGGTACAGTCACAGTGACAGGGGCAGTCGTAATGCTGGCAAATGCGCCAGTCTGAACACCTTACTGGTTCTCTGAGAAACCGATTAATGAGCACATGTCAACATTCACACATGCACGCGTGTGCGCGCGCACACACACACACGGCATGTATTATACTATATATCCTTTTCCTAACTGAACAAAGAAAAGGCAACAATACCTTTCAAAGGGCTTGTTCTTTCTGGGTAAAATTTTGTAAGATTGTTATCAAGGAAGGTTGTATATGAGAGACAAAGACAAAAAAAAATCACCGGCTCCAAGAGTTTGCTGTAGGATTTCATATCGTGGAATTCCACCCATTAACGCATGTATTTATTTCGATCCTGACAATGACTGACAGACATTTGGAAAGCCAAAATAAAAGTTGACCTGTAGACAGTTCAGATTTGCCATATGCTTGCTGTCACCGTTAACAGTTTGTGGACCATCCTAATTTATTCTTCAGCTGACTAACCTGATGAATTTTAGAGAAAACGGATACCTGTTTCCTTTTCAAATATGACATTTCGTTTCTTCCTTGTTACTCGTAAGTATGGACAGCAGAATAAACGATTAATGGCCAGTGTAAGTTACTTTTAAGTGGACAGAACAGGTTTCCACCCCAGGCCCTATCACAAATGTTTTCCACTGAAATAATCACCTCACTGAGGAAATGCTCAAACAACATTTATCAGGTGCAATTTCAGAAATAAAAGTTATTTCCCCCAAAATAACCTAACAGAATTTTTAAAGGGAAATTATTAGTGCTCAGAAATCACTAAAGTTTAAGGTTGTGTGTGTGTGTGTGTGTGTGTGTGTGTGTGTGTGTGTGTGTGTAAAATGGCTAAAAATACTTTTTTAATCTCTCAACTTTTGCCTTTTTAAAAATAATTTTACTATTTTCTTTCTGTCAAATGTGTTTAAGCAACCAAATATCCCGTTAACTAGTGCCCCTCTCCTTTCCTTTCTTGAAACTTCATTTCTTAGGCAGTATTGTAGAGGGAAGGAAGCTTTGATGGAAGGGAAGAGAGGACAAAGTTAGTATGAGTGGTTTTAAAATTTGGCTCTTAGTACAAACCTACTTGCCTTCTTTTTCTCTTCACGTATTTAAGGATATCCCTTCAACTTTATCAGTTTCAGATAGCTCAAATAGTGAAGCTTGTTAATAGTAAAAAAGTGTTATTAAAATCATAGTAAAAAAATAATTAAGAGATTTACTAGTTAATTTTTAAATATTCTAGATTATGAGCACAGGCTTTCAATTGTGTTATATAATCTTTGTCCCTCCTGCTCCTACCATAGTGGTTGGCCTGTGATAGTACTCAGTAAAAGAATTTTAATTGGTCAGTTAGTCACTAATTGTTATTTATGAGTTATAATGTGTATTCTGCTTTTAAGGGTGCCATATTTATGTCAAAATGTTCTCAAACAATTCAACCAACCATCTAAGACATTTTATAACCATTAATTATTTTATAATAAAATATTTTATTGCTTGTATTTTAGCAAACTTTACTTTTCTTCCAATATCTCTTCCGAGGACTTTAAAGCCACGAATCATGATCCTAATAAACAACTTGCAGTAGGTCCTAGAAATTAACCATGAAAATAGAATAAAAACGGTTTGATTGCAGGCATATGCTCGTTTTCATACTGATGGACAAAGCCCTCGGGAATATTAGAAAAATGATCCACGACTCGCCCGACAACATCTAACCGGCTTTTCACTGCGGGTCCTCCTTGTCCTTTAAATTCTCAGGCAGAGGAGGATGGGAGGCCGCACCGCTGAAGCACCCACAAGACTCTCCGTTCATCTGTAGAAGCGAAGCCCTGGGCAGCTGGCATCCTTCCACAGGGAGCTACAAACACCACTCTGCCACATTGCAGGTTTCCTCAGGCAACAGATGTCTCGTAGCTGCCGTTCAGGTCTGCAACTCTACCAAGCCACCTGTACGACATATTTAATGTACCAACAATGATTTTGTTGCTACTTAGGAAAGATTCTTTTCAATTTAATTTTTCTCTGAACTGCTGGATGGCCAGCGGGATTATTATATGAAATCAGGCCTAATACTGCAAATTTTTTATTCAAATATCGAAGGAAAAAAAACTCAAATCCTGTACACTTTTCTCCTTGTCCCGACTTCCCCCAAATGGTTTAGAAAAATGCATTCACCTACTATATCATTAAGATTCGATTTCTTCCTTAGATAAATGAATGTTTCCAAAAAGCAGTTTTGCTGAACCACTCTACAGAAAAGTCATACAACTCACTGTTAAATTGCTCACCCTCCTCCATTACCCCGACACTACCAAACTTTAACGTGCCTCGACCAAAACTTTAAAACTGTGGCTGCAATCCTCTTAGAACATTACCAGGAAAAACATTCTGACTTTTTCGGCTGCTAAAGTGATACTTACAGTACCATTGTGTCTGTTTGGTTTAAAAATGAGGTTGATAATGATAATGTTTTTCCATAACAGGATCTTCTACTTTTTAATGATACCCGTAGTTTTCCCTACATAAATGACTAAATCCTTACAGAATCTCTGTCTTGATTAGCACTCCTGCTAGTAAAATTTCACATACTAAATCAGCACCAGCTGTAGCAAGAAAGAAAGAAAAAGGCAAGTGTAAATGTTCCATATGCCCCACCAAATTGGCATCTGTGTCAGTAACCCTTTTTTTCAAAACTATTGTATACATACATTCTCTTAAGTGTTTTGTTCACAGAATACTGCTAACAAAATTCTCTCTGTTGGCATATCAAGGAAAGAGCCTGTCCTTGGTATTGTTCAGCTACACACAATACAATTTCTCCTTCTCCTCTCGTGGTCACACACATACCTGAAGGTTCTATTTATATAAGTTGCTTCAAATTAGTGAACCTTTATTTTGACATCTGTTCTCTGTAATGTGACACCCGCAGTGTTCTCACAAAGCTGCTTTACAGTTGGAGTTTAATTGGTAGCAACACCAAACAATGTCAGAGAGACAAGAGCATTATTTTGGTCACCTGGAAGGTATCTCAGAGACCAGGCTGAAAACAAATAGCCTGGAATGTGGTCGTGATAGAAGGCATTTGTGATCACTCTTGTCACCCATATTTTCTTCAAATGGTGAGGTGCCTCTCTATAGATGTAGATTTATAAATTCAGATGCATCAGACATAGTCCCAAAGACATCCCTAAGATGCTCCATTTTGGTACTTTAGGTGGTTTTCAATAGTTTTACCCAACAGGATTTTATCAATTGTCCGTAATCCAGTAGAAAGAGTTCTTCAGGAACATATCCAATGTATCATATGAATCCTGCAATAGCCATCAGATATAGCTGCAAACAGAGAAGAGCATACTAATGAAATGGAGTACATACAAGGCGTGATAGTAGGATATGCTCCCCAAGACAGCTGTCTCACAGGTGAAAAATAAATATATATTTTTAAATATTTTCTTCTCTCATTGGAACATGGTTATCCTGGTAAAGGACAGTGTGTATGGAAAAGAGATCTGGCTACTGCTTTCTCTGTGATGCCTGTTGGTTTCCGTGCATGCCTTCTCCCCGTGTTGATAACACTGTGTTATCCTCATTTGCCTATGTCTCTGCCATTCTTAATTTGACTGTAAGCTCCTTGAGAGCTGGGATAGTATCTACATAGACCTGTATCTATCATAACAGAGTATCTGATTTTAATAGATATCCAATAAATGTTTGCCCACATCGAAATGGTTATAAGGAATGCTAGAAGTTTTTGGTTAAAAGCTAAATGAACTGGTTTGGTGAAAAACTTATCATCTGGAATCAATTAACCCAAATAACTTTGGTGCCACCAGTCCCACTACACATAGATAGTACTAAATAAATAAGGACAAGGAGAAAAGGATGAAAATTTCCATTGTTTTCCTACACATAAATACCATTTTATCTGATGTAATCTTAGGATTATTGAGATTTAGTGAAAGTCACACCTGATAACTTTTTCATATCTAAGGATAAAACTCAGCAGACATTTTGGTTATAGGTTATAAGTCTTTGGGGTCTTAAGATGCAGTTTATCTAAATTCATAGTGAACAGTTTCAAGAAGGGCATGTGGGAAAAAATCCACAATTGTAGTATATCTCACAAACTGCTTTTCTTTTCTTTTCTTTTCTTTTCTTTTCTTTTCTTTTCTTTTCTTTTCTTTTCTTTTCTTTTCTTTTCTTTCTTTCCTTCTTTCTTTTTTTTTTTTTTTTTGAGACAGAGTTTCACTTTGTTGCCCAGGGTAGAGTGCCCTGGTGTCAGCCTAGCTCACAGCAACCTCAAATTTCTGGGCTCAAGCAATTCTTCTGCCTCAGCCTCCCAAGTGGCTGGGACTACAGGCATGCGCTACCATGCCCAGCTAATTATATATATATATATATGTATATATATATATTTAGTTGCCCAGCTAATTTTTTTCTATTTTTAGTAGAGACGGGGTCTCGCTCTTGCTCAGTCTGGTTTCGAACTCCTGACCTTGAGCGATCCTCCCGCCTCAGCCTCCCAAAGTGCTAGGATTACAGGCATGAGCCACTGTGCCTGGCCCCAAGATGGGCATTTAAAGATACAGAAAATAGGCAGTAGGGAAATATATCAATGAAATCTAGGTATACTTTTGACCCATAAGAAAAAAAATTAAAAGAGAAGAACACACATTACCTCATATCTCATACACGTCTACAATATAAACTAATATCAGCAACCACCAGCTAATAGCTACTGATAATTAACAATCTAGTGTACTTGTCTCATTAGCATGTTTCTTCTCAACTTAGTCATTACATTTTCTCACCAGGGACTCTTTAAATATCATAGGGCTACTGAAATTTGGTTCATGGGTCATGAAAGTAAACACAAGCATAATTTATTATTTGCTAAGCTCAACAAATTTTCTTTTGATCTGCTAGCAGCCCTGAATGAGTACAGCATTGAGAAATATTTCCAAGTAGCATAATGCCTCTTTCTTATATCAATCTTTCTGAAGTTGTTGGAACTGGCTGAAGTATTTGACCAACCTTTCACCTTTTTTCTTTTACATAATTAATAGTATGGTGACTGGCAGATCAAAAATATTTGGGGATGAAATGTGTTAGAAACACAAGATACCAACCATCAAAAATAAAATTTGAAAGAAAGAAGCTTGTCCGCTGAATTCAGTTTTCAAGGAAGAAAACTGAGCACCTTATTGAGAATACAAGTTGTTTTCTGTGTTAATATGAACTATAGACATACTATTTTCTCAGACGCATGCGCAAACAACAGTCTCATGGTCTTTGACACACTAGGGCTGTTGTGGAAACATCATGTCTCACTTGATTCATGTACTCTGGGTTAGGAAAATTAATTTAGAAAAAAACCAAAGCTCTCTCTATTTAACTTTGAATGAAACTGCACTCACTCTGTGTGTCCCCTTACTTAACTTTGAATGGATGTAGCCATGTTCTCTTCCCAGGGCTCCTCCACAGGATTAGAAAAACTCACAGCAGCATTTGGCCTCTAGGTTGTCTTAGCCTGACCCAGGTGATCACCCGCAGGATCCCAGTAAGGCATATTTCCAGAGATTAGAAGAAAGACATTTTTTTTCCTGAGGAATTAACAACATTTTGTAAAGGAGGGGAAGAAAATTCATAAAACATTTGCAAAGACTGAATACTTTAGAATTGAGTTCTTCCCGGAGAGTTCATCTTTCTGTACATAGCCAATGTTCCTAACAAGTGAACTTTACCCCACACCCTTCATAACTGAAAGACTTCTCTTTATCATTAGAAGTTAGTCCAGAGAGGTGGACTTATTATTAGACAATGAAGTATAAGTCTAGTTATTTAAATCAATTATTTAAAACCTTCACAGTTGATCAAGAGTCATGCAGTAATTTTAGGGTTTAGAAAGGCAAGCATCCTTAAATAGACTTGAGACCTGAGCCATAACCAAGCGATATGTCATGATTCTGTGAGAGACAAATCCATTATTTCCTCCGAAAGACTTTGAAGAAAACTTTAAAAATAGTCAAGCATATCTTAACATAAAAATAATGAGACACATTTTCAACCAACAGGTAATAAGATACAGGCATGCAAAAGATATATTAATAATAAAATTGTAATGTCCTCCTGGTGTCTAACACTAGCAGATGTTTTTCACAATTAAAGATTCTAAGCTCTTGCCTTTCCATCTGGAGATGGTTTTAACATGAAAGTATGGTATATGAAATGGATAATTCAGGTTCAAGCCTATGAATTTTATATTCCTTTCCAACTGCATGTTGTTTCCCTCCCAAGATACTGTCTCAGAGGTTTGCCAGTTACAACAGTGGGACTATTTTGAAAGAATGTTCATTTGAGTTCCCAGCAAAAATAACTTCAAGGAAACGCTGCCATTCAAAACATTCACAAATGAACTCCATGCTTCATTACCTCAATTGCAGGCACAAATATAAAGACAATATGACTTCTTCATTTAAAATATTTTTTGACTGAAACAAACAAAAAATTATGCTCTCTGTTAAAAAAAAAAAAAGATGCCAGAGGAAGGGTAAACGTAGACTACCTCTGCTGCTAATGTGAACTCAATAGTCTTATTTTGTTACTGACAATGACATAATATGTTTTGTTCCCCATAGAGTTCATTTTACTACCTCTGACCATTTGATGGTTGCTTAGGTTTGTAGACCATCTAATATCTACGCCCAGGGCAAACCACTGCAGTTAAAATGTGCAGAGAAAAAAGAGTGTGGTTTATTGGATGCTAAACTAAACTAAAAGTCAGCAGACCTCGATTCTATTTCTGGCTTCTCTTTGGACAAATCATGCCTTCCTTGACCTTGAGCAAGTCATTTACCAACACTCTACCCCAGATGGTACAATTAGGCCTCATTATAAGAAAACTCCAATACCACATTTTTCCATAACATCATTTATAAAATAGGGAATAAATGTAAAATGCATCCATTGAAGAATTGCTCATTCAGAATGCTTCAAACCCCACTGACTAACGGTACCATCGAAAGTACAGCTAAAAACAAACTTCAGAATACTAGTAGAGGCCGGGCGCGGTGGCTCACGCCTGTAATCCTAGCACTCTGGGAGGTCGAGGCGGGCGGATCTCTGAAGGTCAGGAGTTGGAAACCAGCCTGAGCAAGAGCGAGACCCCATCTCTACTAAAAATAGAAAGAAACTAATTGGCCAGCTAAAAATATATAGGAAACAAAAATTAGCCAGGTATGGTGGCACATGCCTGTAGTCCCAGCTACTCGGGAGGCTGAGGCAGGAGGATCGCTTGAGCCCAGGAGTTTGAGGTTGCTGTGAGCTAGGCTGACACCGTGGCACTCTAGCCCAGGCAAAAGAGTGAGACTCTGTCTCAAAAAAAAAAAAAAAAAAGTCTTCAAGGTTGAAATTTATAAAGAGTGGTCAGGGAAGGTCTCACTGAAAAGGTGACATCTGAGTAAAGACCTGAAGGCAGTAAAGAAAATGAGCCTATCTAGGAGAAGAAAATTTCAGGCCAAGGGAACAGCAAGTACAAGGGCCCTGAGGTAGATACCTCCTATGTTCTTGGAACAGTAAGCAGCCCAGTATGGCTTGAATGGAGTTAGCAAATAGGAGGGTTATAGGAAATAAAGTCAGAAAGAGAAAAGGGAGCTAAATCACATAGGGTCTCATAGATCATTTTAAAGATTTTAGCTTTTACTCTGAATAAGCTGAAAGCCATGGGAGAGTTTTGAGCAGAGAAGGGATATGATCTACCTTTTTTTTTTTTTTTTTGAGACCGAGTCTTCTCATTCTGTAGCCCAGGCTAGACTGCTGTGGCATCAGCCTAGCTCACAGCAACCTTGAACTCCTGGGCTTAAGCGATCCTTCTGCCTCAGCCTCCTGAGTAGCTGGGACTACGGGCACACACCACCATGCCCGGCTAATTTTTTTTCTATTTTTGGTAGAGACGGGGTCTTGCTCTTGCTCAATCAAAGCTGATCTCCAACTCCTGAGCTCAAACAATCTGCCCACCTCGGCCTCCCAGAGTGCAAGGATTACAGGCGTGAGCCACCGCACCTGGCCTGAGTTAACTTTTTAACAGGATTGTTCTAGATACCACACTGAGCATAAGCTAACGAGGGAAAAGGATGGAAGAAGAAAGATCACTTAGAAGTTATTTCAGTAATCCAGGCAAAAGTTGATAGTAAATCATCTTTTGATGAAGTAGCAATGAAGATAATTAGAAATGGTCAGGTTCTGGGGCCAGGTGTGGTGGCTCACGCCTGTAATCCTAACAGTTTGGGAGGCCAACCTTGGAAAATCACTTATGGTCAGGTTTGAGACCAGCCTGAGCAAGAGCGAGACCCTGTCTCTACTAAAAATAGAAATAATTAGTTCGGCATGGTGGTACACACGTGTAGTTGCACCTACTCGGGAGACTGAGGCAGGAGGATCGCTTGAGCCCAGGAGTTTGAGGTTGCAGTCAGCTAGGCTGACACCACTGCACTCAAACCAGGGCAACAGAGTGAGACTCTGTCTCAAGAAAAAAAAGAAAAAAAATGTTCAGGTTATGGGTACATTTTTAAGGTAGACCTCTAAGAATTTGCTCAGAAAAATAAATAAAATAATTTGCTCGGCCAGGCATGGTGGCTCACGCCTGTAATTCTAGCACTCTGGGAGGCCAAGGTGGGAGGATCGAGGAGTTCGAGACCAGCCTGAACAAGAGCAAGACCCCATCTCTACTAAAAATAAAAAGAAATTAGCCAGACAACTAAAAATAGAAAAAATTAGCCAGGTGTGGCACAGCCTGTAGTCCCAGCTACTCAGGAGGCTGAGGCAGGAGGATTGCTTAAGCCCAGGAGTTTGAGGTTGCTGTGAGCTAGGCTGATTCCTCGGCCCTCTACCATGGGCAACAGAGCAAGACTCTGTCCCCAAAAAAGAAAAAAAAAAA